>KN837251.1:213071-258808 GCA_000827215.1 Sphaerobolus stellatus SS14 | reverse complement strand
TCACAGAGGAATGAGTGAAAGAGGAAGAACACACACCTACAGCTGCCCATGTTTCTGGCTCCAGAGTCATCTGGTTTCCAGTGCTCCCCACATCCCCAAGCAAACACAAATCATATAGTAGAATAAAGGGGACAGGAATATGGGATGGGAATGAAAGGAAAGGAAAGGAAAAACAAAGAAACACATTGCAAAAAGAAATATAATCAACTCACAGACATTGAATAAAGGAAGAAAGATGTGGATAGGGTGGAGAGGGAACCAGAGATGATGGTGGTAAGAAGCAAGAAGTGAAAGAAGTGCAGCGGAGTTTAAAGCTGAGTTGAAATGCCCTGACCTCGGAGCTTGAAATGGAAATTTTGAGATAAACCCTATTTAAACAGTCAATAACATTAAAATAAATAGTGTAAACCATTTTCCCATGTCAAAACAATCATTTAAACAGGTGGATGTTAGCTGCAAGTGTTTGTGGTGGTAGATGTGGCAGGTGGATGGTGTTAGAAAGCAGAAGGCAGCTGGCATTGAAATTTGAACTCAGACACCCACACGTACCCACAAGGTCTTGCCATATCAGCACATTCCCATCAAAGCCTCATTAGAACACTCACCACAGAGTGAAATCCTTAGAGAAAAAAATCTGACTAAGGTTTTCGAGGTCTGGCTTTCCAACCCAATTGAGAACGCAACTTTCAGACCTTCCCACAGCCCCCTATAGCTCCCTTGTCCCGGAATCTCTTACAAAAGCCTCCCAGCACAGTTCTCAAGTTGAATCAACATCCACCCACCATTAACACATAAATCTGGATCATGTGTAATTTTCTTTGATTTCTACCTGTTTTCGCTATTTTCCCATTTTCCATTAGTCATTTCTTTTCTGTAACAAGCCCCCAGTGTATCAGGCTGTCAAAGTTTCTTTGTGCCCTGGTTTTTTTTGCATGTGGCTTTCCATTTGTATCATTTTTGGTGACCCCTTGCATTCCCACACCCCCCTACAGCTACCTGCTCCTCCTCATCCAGCCCAAAATCACACAGAACAACCCTTATACTGTACAACCTCCTCTTCCATTGAGTTTCCCCTTAGGCTTGACACACCTGGCTTGAACACTGAACTCTTAGTGATCCCTCTAATTTTTAGTCTAGCCTGGAGGGGGTAGTCAAAGTCTATATATCTCTCCCAGTAATATTATTCATTTTGTCTTCTCATGCATAAGAAGGACTTGATACTCCCATGAGTATAAGCCTAAGAATTAATTGTCCATAGACTCCTAAAACATACTTGAGAAATACTGGAATTTGATATGTATTAAACAAATACTGCTTTCTCATCTTCTCCTCCCAACACAATAAACCTGCCAATTTTATATCTTGAGAACCGGTCCGCCGTTTTTCTTCAAAAATGGCTCAATCAGCCCAAAATATGTGTTTTAATTTGAGTTATGTAACTCCCCCAGGCTATAGAATAAGTTGCATTTTAGATTCCATCTCCAATGGCACAATACTGCCATCCCCCAGTCTTTATTTTGACACAGGGAGACAAACACTATCCTGTATGGCCTGCCCCTCCGAAAACAACAGCCAAAGATCTCCCCCAATTTTGCTCAAAAGAATTCCGTTGCCACATTATAGAAAAATACCATCGTCATCTCCATTAATACCCTGAAATCCCTATGCCCGATGAGGCCGGCACACATTTGACAGCAGATGAAATTTATACTGGTGCAGTATGTGATATGTATCAATATTGTTACGATCATGACCTTTCACAAGTCTAGGCTTATCTGTGGAACCGTTGGTATACTCCTATGCAATGGAAACTTTGGGCCAGAGCAGCCAATGCAGAAATTCCAAGGATCAAAACCACAATGATAGTAGAAAGCCTCTGGAAGAATATCAAACATTGAGAATTAGCACAATTCAGTAGGCCTTGTTTGGACTTAGTCACCCACGTTGTTATTACAAATCTTCTTCCTCATATCAAACAAACATTGGCGGATGTTCTGGACCATCGGTGTCAAGGCCGTGCTAAGCCCTTAGCAGAGTGGCAGGCAGATTTCAAGGCAGATTGGGTCTTTCATTCAAAATGTGACGAACAGTGACATATTGAACGTGAATAGAAGTGGTGGAAGACACCTATCAATACCAAAAATCGAGCAGAACGTTTAGCACAGCTAGAGGCAGAAGCTGAATGCCAAGTTGGGACATACCAGACTGATATTGAACACTGGACATGCAGCTGTCCCGCATATCTTATTAGTCACTTTTTACTTTGCAAGCATCTCGTTCGGGAAGCTAATGAACATCTGGGGGGCTCTCCTGCAATGGACTTATGTTTTTTTCCACCAAATTCATCACAACCACCTCCCTCCTTTCTATCGCATTCCGGGTATTCATTCTATTCCAGCTTCGGTCTCTTCTGAGCCTATTATAGCTCAGGAATTAGATATACATGGAACCCATGACCAGACTATACCTCCCAGACCACTACCGGTTGAGGCACAGACACTCGAACTTGAGTCTATGGACGATATGGAAACTGATCATCACTATGTGCGATCCTCTAGCCCATGTTTCAGAGACTTACTTGAAGAAGCACCTTTCGATAATGGGTTTGATTCTGGAGATGAGGGTGAAAGGGTATGTATTTCCTAGAATATTCCTTTTTGTCTCGCTGATCAGCAACGGAATATAGGTCTATTATACCGCTGCTGAGAAGCAATCTCTGAAGCGGGCCTTCGATGCTATGATGGAGGTTACAGATGAGCCTTGTGGCTTACATCCAAAACAGGCTCGCGTCTTCGACCGCATTTTCAAGAAGGTGAAGACAGTCAGCGGTGATGTTTTAGAATATCGGTCCAGGAAGCATAGTCAACGTACTTAGGAAAGATAATAATGCTAACACCATGTATTTACCATAAAATTTATAATGTCAATTTAATAACAGTTTACGGTCACTCAATGAATACACAAACATATGAGCCGCCGCAGCTATAATTTTGTACATTATTTTTTTGCCCAGTATATAAAAATCATACACTCTATTGAACCCATAATTATCATCTAGTAAAACACTACTTGAACACCACGTCATATCATTAGTTGTTCGGTCTTATCATCCAAAAGCGGCACATCAGATGATAGCTGATACCAGATAAGTCGTTGGCTATTAGGTAAGAAGGTGCTGATATTATGTCATCCCCGGCTGTTATCCGGCGGTGGTCTTACTGGGGATATTGGAACTCGGCTGGCCCATTTGAACAAGTCACGTGGTATGGGTGTGCCACATCTGCGCTGGTTTTCTTTTCCACGAACTGGGAGTTCTCCCATCCCCTCCACCTCGACTCGCAATAGTTCTGGCCAAGGAGCTTGCGGTGTGTAACACCCGCGACACTCTGCGATCCCATAGCTGCGAGACAAGTCTGGAGGGTGCCCAGCCTTGACACCAGTGACCTGTTGCTCCCATCCCCCTTTTCCTCACTAACTCCCAAGAGTTCTGTCCAGGGACCTTGCGGTACTCTGTGATCCCAGAGCTGCGAGAGGTTCAAGCTGCTTGGTCAATATAAGAACTATCCAACAATCAATTTTGACTATAATACGCAGAATACATTGGTGAATGCACAGCCACTTAACCAGCATGTTGGGTATGTGTTTAGGCTCTTTACTTCCCTCCGATGTTCTGATTTGTCTGTAGCGTCCATGCAGATCACTTTAAGTTTATTCAGATGATTGGTGCTGGTAATGCTGTCTTGTTGAAGAATACAAACAGCACTCTTCCTGTGAACACACAGAAGATGAAATGTACGTCGTTCATCTACGCTTTCCTTATTTCATTATCTAATCGAGCTGCTTCAGGCTTGGCTATCCTCGGACTCAATCCTGACGAGCTGAATAACTGCCAGAATGGAACACTGAGTACGTAGCGCGTCACCTCTTACATCGCTTGCCTTTGACTTCAGCTCCTACCTCAGCCATAGATACTCGGAAGGCATGCTCGTGATGCGACTCTACACATCTGTGTAGAGTCACATCAGATGTGTAAAGTTGCATCAGATAATTATTATTGTACTGATCCAACTTTTTTTTTTAATTGCAGTCCTGCAGTTGCGCAACACGGCATAGTGTCTGATGCATAGGCGTCTTGTGCATCTGCGTGGGCCTCTTGCGCATCTGCATGGGCATCTTGCGCACCTGCGTGGGCTTCTTACATACCTGCGTGGGCGTCTTACACACCTGCATGGCCGTCCTATGAGCCCAAACATGTCACTGATGAAAAAATCAGATATGAACCGAATACCACTAATTGACAGTTATCCTGATGAACCATCCTCCCCGGAGCACACAGCTGGCCGTAAAAAATACCCTTTAAAATTTAACTGCTTATTCTGACCGTGTCCGTCAGTTCAGCACCTATGAGCCCAGGCTTCATCAAAAGCCTGGGCTCACAGGCACCGTTCCCTGCCTCCACCCGAACTCAGTAACGGCTGGGGGTTAAAAAATACAATTTAAATTCAGTATCAGTCTTGATTGTGTCCAGAATAATATCACTACTTTGGTGTAATTACCGTAACTCTTTTCGGGGTAGCGAGCAGCCACAGTCGGTCAATCCTTTCGGCCAAAAAACACTTTCACTCCTTTGGCATTATTCTTGAAAAGTCCAACATTCAAACATCAAGGATACCTTCCCCGTGAGTGGTGTCGAGCGTCCTATGATGAGCCAGACATTCCTAAGATCTGATCAATTACAGGATTATGATGGCCCAACCGGGGATGCTGCTGCTGGGTGGGAGTATTTCAGACGGCACTCCGAACGGCTAAGTACGAAGCCGAATCAGGTGAGCGAGCGTGAAGTTTACACACAGTCAGAGATTTTTTTTCACTGTGGGAGGGGAATAGAGACTAACTATGTGACGCAGTTTTGCAAAGGCGACAGATACAGCCCTTTGAGGGTTGTCATGCCCACTGTTGAAGGTGAGACAACTTTTTTCTGATTGCACTTGAGCTTGACTGATGTCTGATTTTTCTAGAGTAAGTGCATCATATTATTTTTGATCAGTCGTCCTTACCCTATCTTTCCGCCACCTTCTCAAATTCTTTTTATCATTATTTCTTTTCCTTCTTCAGTATTGCTCTTCGAACCAATCTACAAAGTGCAGCGTTAATCTGATCTTTTTCCTCCCTTTTTATCGCACATTCTTTTCTCAATCTGTACCACTATCGCATCGTGTATCGCGTCATCAAATTGCTGTCCTCATATACACGTTTGCTCTAATTAGCACTGTTATCTCGAACAACGTACGTCGCCTCTTAATGCAGGGAGAAGTATGTCTAGGAAATGCTGATTCACGCGTGTTCAGATCTGACAAATTACCTTATAGTTTTTCTGCTTTTGGGAAGAAACCCCTCTCAGGGGAGACACGCGGTCGGTAGGGGAAGCCGAAGCGTTCTCTCGGCAGGCGATTATATTTTGGATAACCCTGTATTAATGTTATGTACACTACACAATTTAGTATCAGACTGTCTACATGGACACTGTATCCGGAGCTACGGTCTTGGAAATAAAAATATTTTGGATACCGCGGGGTATGTTCGGGGGCTACAAATGAAGTACAGAATGATAGAAATACACGGATACATCAGACCAATAGCTGAGCCAATACCAAAGGTGTTCCTGCGACTCTACACAGATGTGTAGAGTCGCATCAGAAAAATAGCCGAGCCAATACCAAAAGTGTTCTTGCGACTCTACACAAATGTGTAGAGTTGCATCAGACAAATAGCCAAGCCAATGCTGAAGGTGTTCCTGCGACTCTACACAGATGTGTAGAGTCACATCAGACAAATAGCCGAACCAATGCCAAAGGTGTTCCTGTGACTCCACACAGATGTGTAGAGTTGCATCAAACAAATAGCCGAACCAATACCAAAGGTGTTTCTGCGACTCTACACAGATGTGTAGAGTTGCATCAGAAAAATAGTCGAACCAATACCAAAGGTGTTCCTGCGACTCTACACAGATGTGTAGAGTCACAGCATGGCCACAGTCAGTTCACTCACAGCCAACATCCTCTCCCCACCTGCCAGGGAGGGAACTCCATTTTAGGCATCACTAACCATATCGTAGCAACCCCCCCGGCTCTGTCTTCTTCCCTTACGCACGGTGCTCCTGTCCGTTGTATTGTGGGCAGTCCTCCCTAACGCAAGGGACCCTGATCCGCGCATCCCTTTTAAGTTCGACCTTCCAACTTTTGTCGACCGATGTCTTGATGAGCCCTTATTGCATCCGTAATGGTGGAAAATGTCCTCCAGGCACGTCCGGCCGTCCAGACTGATCCTGGGCTGTCTGGCGCTGTCTAGGCCGTCCAAATTTACCATGAGGTCATCCCGGATCATTCCAGACGAAACGCCCATTACTGATGCTGGTACTAATTTGGGGAGATCTGCATTGCGTTGTAATTCAGTACTTGCCTTGGAAGCTCGTCAGATATTCGAGAGTTTGACAGCGTTGACAGATCTTCTGATGGACGAGGTCGGGCTTCAATGTACGCAGCCACAACCAGTCTTCAATTGAGTCGATGACAGTTCTGACGGGTCCGTTTGGTATCGGACGCCAAATCCCCTTGACACTTTGGCACTATCAACATTCAATTTTAGCATACAGTTTGATGGACGAGGGAAAACTTCAATGTGCGCAGCCACAAACAGTTCTCAAATACTTGAATTGATACAGGTCCCTTTGCCATAGGACGGGCTAGGTTCGCAAGTCTTCCACGCAAGGTTTGCGACTAGTTAAGACTCTGACAGCTTGACAAACCCTTTTGACGCTTTGGCATGAACGGCACTCAAGTTTGGCTTCTGAATTTACCAATGAATTGCGCAGATTAAAATTAAGGTTTAGTGTTACAGCTTGGTATTGCGGCCACGTCGGAGTTAGCCTGTTCCGAATCACCTATCAATGTTCACAACTTCTCAAACGGTTTCCCATCCCTTTCTCCTCGTTTCCATGTAAACGTTAATAATTCTGAACTAAAAATGGCGGATCATGGTGTCCCCAAAAAAAACCGATATAGCTGCAAAGTCACCGGATAGTTGATCTGTATCACTCTCAATCTCGCACTTATTCCACCCGCCCCTAGAAGCTACTAGTACGCTACATTACGGAGTTGCATTCTGTCCTGGTACGAAAGCGGTCATTACTACCATCTCCTCCTCCTCCTCCACCACCACCACCACCACCACCGTTACAACCACTAATTGGAAGATATCCTGCAGACGCCACTGATCCTTACAAGCGTCTCCTTTACTTAGAACAGAAATGGAATTCAGACAAGGAAACTTGGGGTGCACGCTCTGTTCAAACTAATGGATCCCAGGACAATACCTTTACGACTGATCATTCTCGGTGCGACTATGCCGTGGTGCGTAAGATTGTGGAGCAACCTGGCTCTCAATACGTCAGGGCGATATTTTTCGAGGTTCACATATGGAATAAGAATGTGAAGGCGGAGCTCAAAAAGGTGATGAAATCTGTTGGTCATATTTTGTGGATGGAAGATCCCTTAGAGGTATGTCAAACGTAGTATCTAGTTATCATATTCGTTACTGACATGTCAAAAGATCTCACGAGAGGTCTTAATAGGATATCTGCCTCGAATCCAACTTGGAGAGGACAGGAATGGTAGCATGCTCAGTGACTTTGTCCAAGATATGTTCGAAGCGTTCCGCGACATCTTCGAACGTGTTACTGCTCTTTTGGCGGAACAAAGAATTGAATTCGAGCTATTATGGGTGATCTACATACATGGAGACGAGTACTTATACCATGATCCTGTTACAGGCGTCAAATCCGCTGTGCGATACATACAGGGATACCAACAACCCGTATACAATGGCCAAGAGAAGATAAACTACTTTTTTGCTGAGTGTGAGCGTATAGACATTCAGCTCGAGGACACTAGGAAAGGTCAGATCGAGAAGGGATGGGTTCGCTTAGACATTATGATCAAGGAGTTCAAAGGTTCAAAAGCCCTTTCTGACCTTGATCTTTATCCTGTCGACGTGGAAGAGGATTGGGGCAGTTTGAAAAAGGATTTCAGAGAACGTGCATCCAAGCTGGAATATTTGTATAAATCATCCGAAAGGGTATGCCACTATCTAGGCTATCCATACTATACTCCGGAGGACACTCGCGATTTGAAAGAAAGGAGTTTTATGGTGTGTATGCGATATCAAACCTTATGCTCCGCACTAATTATCTTTTTATCGGCAAAAGGTCGATTCTCGCATCGTACTCGATAAAGGTACGCGTCTTGGCCTTTATCTGTCTTTCTTTTCATCTTAGAGTTCGGCTCTTAGAGCTGTTTTCCGCTCATTCTACAGAAAGAATCCCTCGCCTTTCTTCGCGGTCTGGGCCTAATGTGGAACCCAGCTATTTAGTTACACCCTTTGTCTACGGCTACAGCCTGGCTGATAGGAGATGGCGTGAGTGTCAGCTTCCCCACGATCCAGCCGTCCACCTTACCGCTCTCAGTTAAATTCTCTATCGAGAATATAACAAAAGTTACATGGAAGGGGGGGCTTTTCGAGGCCGTGGAATTAACAGACAAACATAGAGTTGCTATAGGTTCATTTTTAAAAGCTTATGAGGAGATCACGTTCGACGACCTTGTTCCGAAAAAAGGTCGAGGACTCGTTCTTAATTTTGCTGGTACGCAGTGGTATCCAATTTTTCGCTTAAATTAGACCGATTTTTTTCCATCCAGGACCGCCTGGTGTAGGCAAGACGTTGGCAGCGGACGCAATCAGTGAAAGTGAGCCACGTGTCTTCGCTTTCGAACCGACTTGATGAGCTGTTTAGAATTGGAGAAGCCGCTATATACTATCCGAGCTGGTGATAGGACCCGAGATACATATATCGACGAGAGAGGGGGCGATTATGCAAGCGTTATTGACGCAACGTTGTCAAAGGCATTGGCAGTCGCAGCCTGTTGGAACGCCATTGTACTAATCGACGAGGCTGACATCTTCCTTCACAAACGATCAATAGGCGACCTTTCAAGGAGTGCTGTAGTAGCGGTGTTTTTACATCATCTAGAGTACCTCTTTCCATCTCTGCCATTGCCGTTTGCTCAGCCGGCTTTTCTCCCTTGCAGGTACTATCAAGGAATTCTCATATTAACAACAAACCGGATTACGACCTATGACCCTGCGGTGAAATCACGTATCCAATTGACGTTAAACTTCAAGAACCTGTCAGAATCCGGTAGGAGAGCTCTATGGGAGAAGTTCATGGAAAAGGCACGGGAAAAGGCACAGGAAAGGGCACAGGAAAAGGCACAGGAAAAGACAAGGGAAAGGGCACCGGAAAGGGCACCGGAAAATGAAAGCAAATCACCTTACCCAAAACTCGGGCCTCCGTCCAGGTCGATCACAAAGTTGCCATATAATGGACGAGAGATTAAGAATACAGTACAGCTCGCACAACTGTTGGCAATAAGCCAGAAGAAAGACCTCGAATGGGAACATGTGCGATCTATCGTTAAATCACATAAAGATCGCAATGCTATTTTTGATTGGAGTAGGTAGTAATCCTAAAGATACCGATCTAATACTCATTTTAGATGATGCTCTTGGTTTCAAGGGAGTTGTAATCTTGTCTACTGTCGTCGCCCTCATGACTATTTTCTTGTTGTCCCATCTGATATCTCCCCGCTGTACATGCGAACATCAGTGATCTGGTTTTGGCTCCGGAGCCTGGCCCGATCTCCTGGAGTCTTCGCGCGACATGTGCCTGGTCCAAGTTGCTCCACGCTCTCCGTGACTCTCCGCTGCAGCCTCCTTCGCTCTTAGAGCTTCTGAGGCCAACCAGCGCTCCAGGCTCTCCAAGTGGTAGATACGTTGCTATAACCTCGTTTGGATAGCTAAATGTGTATGTTACTTCTTCCAATAGATTTCATAAACATATTTTGGCTGTTCAAAAGCTTCTATCTGCCATTCATTATCCCTGCATGGCCTCGAGCTCTTCCGGTGTTGAATATTACGCCCATGTCCCATACACTGACCCGTCCGATCCTTCTCCTTCGTCTTCAGCTTCGGCCACTTCGTCCTCTAATCCCTTAGCTTAGACTTCTCCTTCATGTGCTTCGACTTCTTCGTCAGGATTGACGGGCACTCTTTTTTGGCATGGATATACAGTATGTTTTCTGATCAAACTAATTGGGACCTGTGACATATATCTAATAGCTTCTGTTAGTCTCCGAATTGAAAATATTCTTTAATAACTCACAGGGGTCCCAGACGAAGTGCTGGCGGTTGAGCTCAGCCTGGCTGACTTCTCAGAACCCTGGGGATGTGTCGGCGAAGTCGGGAGATGGAGCCAGGATAACGCATCACACGGCGAGTGTCTGGAACCGTAACATGCTTGAAGGGACTGGAAAGATGCGCCAGCGAGGAAACCTATCGCCGAGTTAGTAGTTAAATATCTTCATAACAACTCATATGCACTGATTAAAATTGCTTTCTGTACCCATTGTTGATCATGGCTATCAGCTGACCCTCCCAGAACCGTACGTCAGTGTGGGCTTTCTCGACCTTCTCAAGTATGTGAGTAAGGTCTATGTTTGGTTCCAGCTGGTGATTCTATAGCCTGGGGGAGCTACATAACTCACATGAAAGCACTTATTTCGGGCTGATTTTTTTTATATGTTGTAGCCCTGCTCATTTCGTGAATATTGAGCCATGTTTGAAGAAAAACGCCGGACCGGTTCTCAAGATATAAAATTCGCAAGTTTATTGGGTTAAGGGGGCTTTGTTTCTTGAATCCTAGGGTTGACCCTAGGGCCTAGGATTGGTAGGATTGCAGGTAGGGTTGATGAGCAGGACTGGGAGGTAGGACTGGGGGTAGGATTTGGAGGCAGGACTGGAATGTAAGCTGAAGAAGTAGGATTAGCAGGTAGGATTAGTAGGTAGGATTGGCAGAAGGGGAAGATAGGATTGGTAGATTGTTCATTAATGCAGCTACAACATTTGTGAGGCTCGTTGAGCCACTTGTTTACTAATGCAGCTACAATGTTTGTGAGGCTCATTGAACCTCTTGTTTGTTAATGCAGCTATAACATCTGTGAGGTTTGTCAAGCCTCTTGTTTATTAATGCAGCTACAGCATTTGTGAGGCTGGTTGAGCTTCTTGTTTATTAATGTAGCTTCACTGTTTGTGAGGCTGGTCAAGCCTCTCATTTGCTGTGTCTGAAATATTTTCAGTATTTCTAACAAATGAGTGTGGAAATAATTCCCATAAAAATGCGAGGCTTGTTGAGCCTCTCTTTTGCTGTATCTAAAATATTTCCAGTATTTGTAACTTATGAGTAGGAAATAAATTCCGTTTACTGTGTCTAAAATATTTTCTGTATTTCTAACAAATGACTGTGGAAATAATTCCCACAAAAATGTGAGGCTCGTCGAGCCTCTCTCTTGCTGTATCTAAAATATTTACAGTATTTGTAACTCATGAGTTGGAAAATAATTCTCAAAGATATGTAAGGCGCGTCGAGCCTCTCGTTTGCTGCATCTAAAGTATTTTCAGTATTTCTAACAAATGACTGGAAATAATTCCCACAAAAATGCGAGGCTCGTCGAGCCTCTCTCTTGCTGTATCTAAAATATTTTCAGTATTTGTAACCTATGAGTTGGAAAAGAATTCACACAAAAATGTGAGGCTCATCGAGCCTCTCGTTTGCTGCGTCTAAAATATTTTCAGTATTTTTAACAAATAACTGTGGAAATAATTCCCACAAAAATGTGAGGCTCGTCGAGCCTCTCTCTTGCTGTATCCAAAATATTTACAGTATTTGTAACTTATGAGTCGGAAAATAACTCTCAAAGACATGTGAGGCTCGTTGAGCCTCTCGTTTGCTGCGTCTGAAATATTTTCATTATTTCTAACAAATGACTGGAAATAGTTCCCACAAAAATGTGAGGCTCGTCGAGCCTCTCGTTTGCTGCGTCTGGAATATTTTCAGTATTTCTAACAAATGACTGTGGGAATAATTCCCACAAAAATGCGAGGCTCGTCGGGCCTCTCTCTTGCGGTATCTAAAATATTTTCATCATTTGTAACTTATGAGTCGGAAAATAATTCCCACAAAAAAGCGAGACTCGTCGAGCCTCTCTTGTGCTGTATCTAAAATATTTACACGTCCCGGCGTGGGTCACAGCGATGACGTAACGGGCATCCACAAGGAGCTGCTATGTCATGTATCAGTTGCAGTTTCTTGGAACTGCAACTGATGCCCGTCATAGTGGTGCTTTGTTGGTGCATTTCCTTTCCCAGCTGTGTGAAGTATGGAGGAAGGGAAGAGGCGGCACAGGTCATGGCAATGACGTAATGGGCGTGACCAATTCGCTCTGCATAAACAATACTTTAAACTCGAAATCAATAACAAATAATTTTGATGCTCTTGTTCATTTGCAAAACAGCCGCTAGGCCGTGCTTGAGATGTATAGGTTTGCTGTTAATATATTTCTGAAGCTATAGATATCCTGGTATGTACGTACCCTGCGCAGGTTGTAGATGCCACGTCCATCAATGCCCAATCCCCCTTTTTGTAGGGTTTTAGACCGGCATTTTCGGACTCTGGGCCACACGACCTTTCTTTTTACTCTCAAATTGCAACGCTACAGATGCACAGGCTATTGTCACCAGTATCCAATACATACCAGCTCCCTTGCTCTCCGTGGCTCCAGAATACTCGGCGGGTACTAGAGTATCAATATTACTCCAGAATACTAGGTAATGAATACGCTCACCGTACTCCCTAAATTCTCTTTCCCACACCACACGTCAGTACGGTCTTCTTGGCTTACGCTATACTTACCAGGTCCTTCATGCCTCAATACCATATACCTTTCCTCTTCCTTTTATCCACGTTCCTGCTGAACAATACATTTAGTATCAGTCTTTATCTAACGAAACGACATCTCATAGGAAATCACAATTGGTTAGGCTAAAGCTTAATCTATTGTTCTTTGTTTGACGGCTGCTAGGCACTCGGAAGAAAATGATCGTGGATGAGTCATTCACAGACGCCCGGGTCTAGACCAATAAACGGAGGTGATGTGTTGTCATTGGTAGCGGGGGCTCAAGATAATTTTAACTAGGCTGCAGCGGATCTCGACTCCTTAAGTACCCACGGGTGGCCCGGTGGATGAGGAGGCAATATCACTTCTGTTCTTAGCGCTCCCCTGAGACGGAGATCCGGTCAGATTTGTAATCGGCAGAGAAGACTGTGGTCATCAGTAGCTAATTGCCAGACGTACGGTAGCTCGGCCATAGCGTCGTACGAACGTAGGGCACACCTGCTATTCCTTGGCCGTGCCTCGTATGGAGTCAACGCCATTCACTATTGCTCCCAGCCTTACGTATCCGGCGCGAATTATAGCCTTGCAGTCTGTATTTCTCTCCTTCCTGCCTTACCTACCGCCACAGAACTGCAGATAATATAGAAAGAAGGGAACAAGACCAGGGGTTCTGGATGGTGCTCCCGTAGGGTGCGACGATAAATGGGGAGCCTCCATATCGCTTGCCAGCGAACCACAGACAGTGTTATTCCCGTACAGCGTCCACCGTAGGGCGGACGCGTTAACAGCTATCCAGATATGCTACCCCATACCTGGCTCATTCGCACTGGCTCAGGCTTGATGTGTTTCTACCTGAAGTTCGTTGCGGGGAAAATCTTTTCGAGATCAGCGCCGCTCCCTCGTCTGATCTCTGTAAAAAATTCCGTGCTTACCTACTATCCAGACTATGGCTGTAGTCGCATAGTTCATAGCTTTTCACCACAGGAGGATATCACCAGAGCTTAACAGAAGGCATTTCCGTCTCCTATGTTGTTTTCCTTGCTTTTTTTCTGTGTAGGAATCAGCAATATAATCACTCCCCGATACCTCGCTTACGATGCTGGCTTGTGCCAGCCAGGAATAGCGGGAAGAATCATAAAGCATAAAGCCTAGAAGACCATAAGAAAACCTATAGATTTAGGAGAGGAGGACCCGGCGTCACTCTGCCACAAAATACACCATTGAGATACCTCTGCTCGCTGACCGTTGTCGAATGTGTGGGGCTCCGACTCAAGGAGAACGTCCCGGGGGGGGACGTCCAGAGTCACCACCCATCGAAAGCTCGCACTATTCCTGACCACGTTCCTTTTACGAGTAAAGGTGGGAGTGCCTTACGTCCGAGCCGCTTCTTGTTTGTCATCATGAGGCCCGTGTGAATTCTCTCCGTTACGGCTTGCTTCCACCTATTGGCCACCTGGTGATTCCGACCAAACTTGCGCCCTTCTCCTGTCATGTGCACACAGCCACCAGCCAATAACCATAGTATGACTTGTATTCTTCACTTATTACCATCGGTGTATGTATCTTAGACATCTATATAATATATTAAAACCCTGTTACTTTTAAATTCGAGAAATATAAATTAAATACATTGAGCTATATAACTAGAAGCCCTAGGTGGTTCAGTGTTGAGCTATCTACTATATATAGCACTAGTTAGGCGCTGACCGGCAAAGTTCTCGCTAAGCATGCTAGGGCTACTAGGCAACAGCGGATTCACTAAACATGCTAGGCAGGTACCTAGACCACCTAGCACTACCTAGACTTTGTCAGATTTCGTGATGGCATTGAATTTTAGTCACCCACATGTGCCCATAATGCTAGACATACTTATGCAATGCAACTAGATTCCTTCTCTTTGACTGCTTATCACTCCCTAGTACATGGTTTACACATCTCTCTCTTGTTCCGTCTTCGTCAAACCTGAGTGATCACTCCTCGTGACATTGCTTGAATATTATTCATCATGAATCCTAAGAGTCACGAGACGGATATTGGGTATCAGCTAGCAATTTATTAGACGACTGTTCACCTCAATACGCCTCCCGAGACTTTGAATAAAATAGCTGAGACGTGGAGGACCATCTTTTATACTTCTACAGAGATCCATAAATATTGCATTCTAAAATGTAGAAAGTGATCTAAAATTTTGATGTAAAGACCTTTCCCAGCTGGCGGAAAACTTGAGAATCCATCTGTCTTCTTAGAACCAGGTTCTTGATCCCCCGGCTTCGGAGCGTCTGACGTCTATATTTGTCTTCAGTTTTCAGAAATACACGTATGTTCCCTCGTCAATGGTCACCGGGAATAACACATGCAGAACACGGAAGGTATTCCCCATCACTGGAGAACGCGAAGACTAGAGTCGCCTGATAGGCAATCAATTTTTCTGGGGGCACCGCGAATGTTTGGGCGCCACCGGGTACCGTTAGCATTTGTATATTCTCTTCGACATGACTTTAACCCTCATCGCACCAGGTCAGTACATAGTTCTATTCATGAAGTTCGTTTCTTTACATGTTAATTTTACGATTTTATAGTCCACCCTGTGTTGATTTGGCACTTGTTTTATTTTTCTCTCTGACATTATTTTGCTCCCAGCTCGTTAATTCCCAGACAAGATGGCTGCTTCACGGACAACCCTGTCGTAACACTTCGGGCATCTCAATATTCACCACAAGCAAAATTCATAGAAAATCCTTTCAGCTCTTCGGATTTATGCTGCATTTCAGGATTGAGGAATTCACAAGAAAAGTCACATTAGCTTCTAAATTTGGTCAGTCAAAATTGAGTAGATATTTGGGATTTGTATGTGCTTTCCATATAATTACTGAACTAGATATTATTAAAAAATGGGAAATAACTTCTAAGTCTATCAGATGGAAAATCTGTATGCAAAATGTAGCATTTCTGATAACATTTTGTTAGAGAATAATACCCAAACAATTCAATATTTGTGCTCATTCAAGTCTTCAATCATCTGAGCCACAAATGCTTGCTGAATGTAAATCAAATTTTAGATTTCCTAGACAGCTTTTTCTTGAGGAAAATGCATGAGAAATCCCTGCTTAAACTTAGCCTAAATGTTTAAGCGGTTTTTGGTGCTTTTTGACAAGAAAAATGCTTATAAAGAAATCCATAATTAGTCTTGGGGAAAAAGTTACCTTATTCAGCTGGCAAATACAGGTTCATTGAGACACAAAATATTGCATTCATAAAGTATTTACAACATGGTAAACAACTCAAATATTCAAATTTTGATAGGATTTTGCAGTCATTTTACCTTGTCTTTTTGCTTGGACTAAGATGGGATTTTGTCCTTTTTTTCTGCCACACAGATCTCGCAAAATTCTCAGATATTTTTGAGCTTTCATTTAATTGAAAAGCACAATGAAAACAAGGGTTTTTGGTAGGTTTTCCTTCAACTTCTCAGCTTGTAAACTGATGTAAATTTCGAAGAGCCGAAAGGATTTTCTACAGATTTTCAGTGTGACTAATAATGAGATGCCCCTAGTGTAATAACTGTTCCAGCCGGCAAACAGCTACAGGTGTCTGTGACAGCGAATGTAGCATTTTTACAACACCTGACAGTCACAATCGGTATTGCAGGAATCCCATCGGGGATTATACAAGGTGTCGGAGAGAATGACAAATCTGTGCCTGTGGTGTCTAGGGTTCTGCCCTTCCCACAGTCCTTGACTAGTTTTCGGATCCAAAATTGTGGGGAGTTCTCCGGTGCTCCACACCGCCAACAGGGTGGCACGGATACCTAGAGATGGCTAGTTTGCTATTCTTCGCCACACTAGAGTGTATTTGCTACCAATATATATTGGGGTCGTATTAGCCACGACAATTCAGTTACAATTGACGCACCCCTGAATGCTCCAATATATATTGATAGCAAATACACTCTACTAACCCTCATCTCTTTCTTGTTGCTCTCCTTGAGCTATCCTCTAACTTTCTTCACTTTCGGAATCTCTATGTTCCCTCAATGCAGTGAAGATGCAGAAGCACGTGTATCTCCATCAACGTCGAGCACACTGCTAGGACCAAACTTATGAGTTCATGGGCCGGATTCATTGACTTTGCACTACGAGATAAAGTTCTGGAGGTTGCTATCGGTCTCATGTACACTTGTGTATTTGTCTTGACATAACTTCAACCTTCACGGGATAAAATGTTTCAACAGAATTGCCTCTGCGTTTACCAAGGTTGTGAACTCCCTCGTATCAGATATTCTTCTGCCGATCCTATCCCTTTTGCCGTTCATGTCACGACATTTGGATGAGAAATTTACTGTTCTTCGGAGGAGACCTCATTATGGCAAGCCACAAGGACACAATACTCGACAGCAAGTGATCGATGACGGAGCTGTTTTGTGGACTTAGGGGTGAGTGGTATTTCTAAGGATGGGCTGAGTAGTCCTACCTGAAGTAAAATATTCATAAAATCATAAGTATGTCATTTACTGTGATTTTCATGAATCTGACCACCATTTTCAAGGTCTGGCTCTCAGAGTTGACCATTATTGGTGTGACACCCTCTGTGTGTGACCAACAGTGACATACAGCTACAGAAGCAGATATGGTCTCACACAGCAAAGACAAGAGCTGGGCACTTATTTTGTGGGCCCAGCTCCCAGGTTTGTGTGATGTCTGGGAACACCTTCCAACCTTCAAATTGACATCAGCACCCTCCTATAACTTAGGACAACTCCTTGTACCTCATACCTATTGTTTGTTCCCCAGAACAAGAATGGAGGTGATAACAACCAAATCTAAGAGTCTAGCCCCCAGGTAATTGACCTCTGGCTACCCAGAGATCTTTTTAGTTAAGTGCTGGCACCCCCCCTCTCCCCTGTATGGCCCCTTTTGAATGGGGGTACCCCTGTGCAAGGGGAATACAGATAGTGTGCCCAATAGGGTTCAAACTTCGCACCTGACACTGCAATACTGCACCACGCGCAGCTTCGCTCTGCCGTACTTCGAATAGAACCATTTCACAAGGCCCGCCAGACATCTTCCTGCGGCATCACTGAACCATCCCAGAACAAGGATTATAAGTAAGGTATTGATACTAAGCCAAGGTGTCGACTACACTGCTCTCAATACTCTCGAAACTCTCAGCAAATAACAATGGCACCAGCTTTAGCTACTGTAGAACAAGTCATGGACAAGAAATTCGACTATGCGATCATTGGTTTGTCTACTTCACTCGGTCCCTATCTTTAGCCTGTATTCATCTGAGCTGACCTTGTCCAGGCGGTGGTGTATGTTACTTTGCACAACTCTATGAATTGACATTGGCTGATCCCTGTTCGGGCAGACATCCGGTAATGCATTGGCTGCACGTCTTACAGAGAACCCGGAAATCAGCGTTTTGGTTCTCGAGGCCGGTCAAGCTTGGGACAATGACCCTAACATCGGTTAGACAATTCCGGTGTCTAGACCCCTCCCCCAGGCTCCCTAAGCAATTGGGAAACCCTGAATATGACTGGATTTCAAAACCGTGAGTGAATTTTATATGAATCGTTACGTGTTGTTACTGATACATGTGTAACGTATAGATGCCTCAGAAAAACCTGGGTGGAAAGGAAGTGATTTGGAGCCGGTATGCTGAGAAAATCATCCGAATGAGTATTGTTCCTGATATTATCAATGTAGTGGCAAGGGTCTCGGAGGCAACTCGAACACGAACTTCATGATGTGGAATCGGCGCGGGAAGGACGAAATCGATGGTAATTTTTCCGTCCCAAACGCATGAATTGATAGTCTGAGTATCACTTAGCTTGGGAAAAGCTTGGGAACAAGGGCTGGAACCACGAAAACTTCATTCCTTACATTCACAAAGCTGTAAAGTACGCTCACTCGACATTGACAATAATCTCCGTGTTAATCATCTCAACTAGTTTCCACACTCCCCCTGAGGGCATCATTAAGCGCGATAAATTGCAGGTGGACCCCTCTTGGTATGGCAAGGCTGGTGAGTGCACAGCCGTGTTTTGAGAAAATAAACTATGTATTTAATCCCGTCCGCAGTAGGACCCATTGATGTTTCCTACTCGGAGAGCTCTTCCAATGCTGAGCCATTATTCGTGAGATTCGTTTAGTTTACGATCGTGGTCGAACAGGATGCTGAAGTCGTATATCCACTCTAGACTATGCAGATTCAAGGGATTTCCTTAGTCGATGATCCCGTATGTCCTCCCCCAAGTATATATTCTCTAATGAAAATCATCGTTTCTCATTCAGATTAACGGGAAATACTCTGGGACTTGGACTTGCGCAACGACTACCAACCCCAACACCCTTGCTCGTAGTTCTGCTTTCAAAGGTTACGTCCTCCCGCATCTTGATAGGCTAAACCTGTCTATTCTGGTCAAGTCTTATGTCATCAAGATCCTTATTGACAGTGCGAAGTCCGACTTTGTGACTACCACGAGTGTTGAATTCACGCACGGAGACGCAACGTACACTGTCGGTGCTAACAAAGAGGTCATTGTCTCCGCTGGGTACATTCTGTCTTTAATTAATCAAGAATGATTATGAGCCCATGTCGTACAATTTTTAGTGCACTCAAATTCCCACAGATTCTTGAGCTCAGCGACATCATTGACCTTAAAGTCCTTAAGCCTCTCGACATCGACCTAAAGGTCGACCTTCCGAGTGTAGGTACCAACTTGCAGGACCATGCAGCCGATATCAGTGTTTCATGTGGTAAGTCTCCCCGTATTGGTTATGTTTCATTTTTAAAATAATTATGCCCTCCAAAGGTACACCTGAGAGTGGAATCAACTCGTTGAACAACCTCGGAGACCCGGAGTTTCTTCAGCAAGAATTGGGTGCATAGCACGTCTATCCCTCTCATTATTCCACGACATGTTAATAATCAATGTGCATTTCAGCTTCTCCCAGAAACGTAGTCTCCTCGCCAACGTTGTTTCGGGCGTCAGCTTCCTCTCCCTTCAACACGTCACCGACAAAGCGAAAGACATCATCGCGAAACACGAAAAGGCTTCAGAAGAAAACCCACCGAAGTCTGCTGCACTCAAGAAGCAATATGGCATCCAGATGGTGAGGCTTAAGATCCATGACATGCCCCTTTTCGAGATCAATGTCAACCCCGTTCTGACGGGATGGATTAGTGAGTATATTGGAATTTATATTCTTATTGCATCCTTAACCTTTATATTATAATCAGACAAGGCTGAAGCTGGCAAGTGCTACATCTCGCTTGTGTTCGTCTTGAGCAACCCCTTCTCTCGTGGCACGGCGCACATTACCTCAAAGGACCCCACCACATATCCTGCTCTCGATGCAACCTCTTCGACCACCAAATCGACTTAGATATTATCGTTAAAGCCTTCAAATTCGGCAGGGATCTTGCCAACCACGAACCGTTCAAGAAGGTTGTGTCTCGTGAAGCTAATCCAGGACTTAACGTTGAGACTGAGGCGGATATTATTAGTATGTATGATCCACTACTGCTCGATACATTTTTAAAGAGCATTCCTTCTCTCTCAGAGCACATCAAGGATAATCTCTGCACTGTGTGGCGTACGTACTTTTCTTTTCCCTTTCGTCCAGAGGTCAAAGGACTGACTACATCATTATAGAGACTTCCGGTACTCTGCCCATGCTTCCCAAGGAATATGGTGGCGTTGTCGACCCTAAATTGAGGGTATACGGTACCTCCAACATCCGCGTTGTCGACATCTCCACTATTCCCTCAAAGTACGTCAACCGTCATTCCTTATCATTTACGTATTCAATGTACATCTTTCTTTTTAGCCATCGCATATGGTATTGCTGAGAAGGCAGCTGATATTATTCTGGGAATGGCCTAAACTAAGAGTCCCTTTTCACGGCAATCGAACTCAAACTGCGGAGAAAATCGTATTATTAGTGGAAACAAAGTTTGAATTGCTAAAATCCCAGGTTTAGAACTGTTCTCCGGATTGTTGATCGGTGTACCTTATTTATGTAACAAATGTATGCGCATAAAGTGATATTCTCTAACTAGCATTCTCCGATCGTCGTGTCAGGCTAATTTACTGGGAATATTCATGTCGGTCGCAATATTGGCACACTTGAAACTGTGAAAAGATCTTTATCTCACGAAGCCACTTGAGAGGAGGTCGATTTGCAGTAACTTCGCCAGTGGCACGCTTCCCTGCCGAGACCCAGAGCGCCCCGTGCGTGGCGAGCCCTTACTGAGTGAGACGCCACGCCATCACCATTCACTTATCACGCATGATGATGCTTCCATAGGCCCAAATAGAACAGGGGAAGAATTTACCTGGCTCGCGAATGTTAGATTGTATTTGGAGGGCCCTTCGCGACAGCTTTAAACAGAATGCTATGACAGTTTTGAGGTGCCACGCCGCCAGCCAGAAATATTTCTTGCCAAGAAGTACACTGATTTCGGTTGAAGGTTTCCGCTGCTTTAAGTCCAGAGGACCGGATCAATAAACCGCTCCATATCTTCCTAATTCGTACGAATTTCTGACACGCATTGAGTAAAGTTAAGCTAAAGGTGTTAACCTGCAGGAAGTAGTGTGAGCATATATCAGTGATTGGGGACGACGTTTCAAGAATGGCTCTGCCTGGGCCGTATAGGGATACAGCTAGCTACAATAAGGCTTCAAGGTTAGGGCTAGGATTATGACTTCATGCGCCAAAGCATCGGATCCAGCGCTTAGCGCCTCGGGCTTTTTTCAGCTGCTCAACTTGAGTGGCGAGCCCCAGCTACTTCTTGAATTTCTACAAATCAATGGACTATCTTCTGATAATAGTAATTTTGGGAATACTTACAGCATGACATTCTGGCGCGTGGCGGTGTAAACAATAGGTTATTCGGAGTGTGATATCTTATAAGCCCAGATCAAAGCCAAGCTCCTCGAAACGAAGCTTGGAAGCCCATTCCATTGACGCGGATATGTCTTCAACGACAAGGCAACCTATTGCCGTTGTAAGCCATACATCCCTTTTCATTACGTACGCCTCATCCGCTGCTTCCACTGTTAGATTGGGATTTCTGCTGAACTACCCAGCAGAACTTTGAGCACTAAGAACTACGACTACAAGGAATTTTTCGAATTTCTCCTAAACAAAGGATAATCGTACGAAACTGTACTCCCAGAGCGATTCAACATCGATGCGTAACCTCACGGATGATGTCATAGTTTCCAGCTAACGTGGTATTGATAGATGGAAAGGTCACAATTTATGACAAATTATTACTCACAAGGGTTCATTTTTGAAGAACCTTTACCAATTCGACCATGTTGAGTTTGGTATTACAGCGGCAGACGCAAGAGCGATGGCCCTGAGCACCCGCAAACTCGTCGAACATTCCTTACCGTCCCTCCTCGACGCAGGAATCGAATACCGTGGAACCAACATAGGATGTTGCATGTCTGGGATCGCCTTCGACATTCAGTCCATTGCCGACCCCGTTCGTAATTCCGCTCGTGCTCGGATATGCTAGCATTAACATCTATTTTTGTAGGATGTTTACGAAGCACGAGGGACCTTCGCAGGGTATCCTTACTCCATTGCCAACAAGGTTTCGTATCATTTAGACCTCGTTGGCGGATTACTCCCCACAGATACTGCGTGTAGCTCCACTGTTAGCGCCTTACATCTGGCCGTTCAAGCGTTTCGAGCTGAAGACTGTGAAACAGTGCTAATAGGAGGATCTCAATTAAACCATCAGTGCGTGATTCAAAATTAAAATGAACATTATATTGACTCTCATCACAATAGTTTGGTCGATTGGATACAGTATAGCACAGGGTCCCTGTTATCTCCGGATAGAAAGTGCAAGCCATTTGATGCTTCCGCAAACGGGTAAGTTTCCGATCTTCTATCAACCCCCTTTGCTAAAATAACGCAGTTTCGGACGCGGTGAGGGTGTATGTGTAGTGGTCCTTAAACCATTGAACGCTGCAATTCGCGATGACGACAATATCTATGCCTGTGTACGTGCTTTTCCAATGGCTTCTCAATTAGTTATTAACAAATTTGACAGGTCTTAGGAACCGGCATTAATTCTTCTGGCGGTGCAGCACCAGTAAATGCACCTGTCGCAGAGGCACAGATTAACGCAATGGAGCGGGCATACGAAGGTACTGGACAGTCACCTTCTGAGGCTGATTTCCTCGAACTACATGCAACTGGTACGGTTAGGCTTTCGCTGGATATTGAAAGCCTATATACACTGTTTAGGAACCGCAGCCGGAGATCCAACTGAAGCCAACTGGGTTGGCGAACAATTCAAGCGAGACGGAGAAATTCTAGTTGGAAGCGTGAAGGGAAACCTCGGGTACGTGACCCTTCCCCCTCTGGATGTCATTTCTCTTGATACTATTCTAATAGTCATCTCGAAATAACCTCCTTCCTCGCCTCGCTATGCAAAGTCTGCATGACTTTCCAAACTGGTATAATCCCGTCGAACGTTAATCTGAAGACACCCAACCCAGCTATACATTGGGACCAATATCGCCTCTGTCCCATCACAGAACCTACACCCATTACTTCTCGAAGTTCAGATGAACATCTTTAGTTTCAATAACTAGCTCCGGTATTGGTGGGCTCATCGGGCATGTCTTGATTCAAGGTCCTCCTCGTCGCTCGCAGCCAGAAGCTATCTCGACTGCTTCACAGCACCCGGTCCTATTCGTCGCAGGAGGCTTGTCCCCTCGTAGCTCAGCTGCTGTAGTGGAAGCGTTGTCGCAATGGTGGAGAAGCAGACGGAAAAGGAGAAGCTAGCACACATGGCCACTATTTCCAGCAGGAGATCGAAGGGAATGACGTGGAGATCATATGGAGTATGGATTCCTGAGCAGGCAGGTCCGCTCAAGTTCCCTGACTTGGTAATTGCTCCTCGGGCCAAAGCACCCGTTGTATTTGTTTTCTCGGGACAAGGACCACAACATTGGAACAGTACGTATATGTTAGCGTTTTATCTCGTTATCTATTTTTTTTACTTATTATTTGATAGTGGGTCGCGAACTCTACCAACAATACCCTGTCTTCAAGGCTAGCATCAACCACATGGATGCCTTTTATGAATCGATCGTTGGCCAATCTCTTCTGAAGGAAACAGGACTATTCAACGATGTTAACAATAAAGGCTCTCTCGGCAGCACCTGGCCCATCTCCCTCATTCTCTGCCTTCCATCGCAATCGTCCAGATGGCACTTTTCGACCTCCTTGCGAGCTTCAACATCCACCCCAACATTGTGATCAGGCACTCTGCAGGTGAAACTGCCCTGTTATACACTTCCGGTGCTGGTTCACAGGAAATGGCTCTGGAAATTGTGATTAAGCGTGGAGACGTTATGACTTTGGTCGAGAAGGACGGCGGTACAATGGCGGCTTTGCATTCGAACCCGGATGAGACGAATGATATTATTACTATCATTCTCGCACAGCCCCATGCCACAGAACGGACCCTGGAACTTGGCTGCTACAACGCTCCTGCAGCCTATACTCTCTCTGGCGAACGGGTTCTCGGTGAAGAAGCCGTGAACCTTGCCAAACCACGTGGCTTCTTTGCAGCCGTATTACGGACAAAGGTTCCGGTTCACTCCAAGTGTATGCGTGTCTATGAAGAGCAGTACCTTGCGGAGATGAACGCGATCTTTAAGAATTATGCTGGGGATCATACTCCACAGGTCACTACCTATTCCACTTTCACGGGACTCAAATTCGAAGGTTCCTTCACGCCTGAGTATTTCTGGGAAAATGCCGTCCAACCTGTTCGTTTCTCTGAGGCTAATGCTGCTTTATTGGAGGGAGAAGGTGCCGGCAGCTTCATTGATATCAGCCCCCACCCAGTCTTATCTTCGTATTTGGTCGAAAATGGTGCCCTTCCTAGTTGCCCAATGCTCCATTCGAAGACAGTCTCTTCATGGAATCGATGGCGTTGCTGGAGTCTATCGGGAAGCTCACGATGTGGGGATACAACACGATCAACTACTCAGCTGTCAACAAATGCCAGTTGGTCGACTATCAAGCTACGCTTCTACAATATCGTTTCTCTACCAAATCCGTTCCCTACTACTCTGATCGCTCACAAACGATGAGATTAAAGCAGTTCGCATTGAGTGGTGGTCCCTTGAATCGTTATGACCTCCTCATCAACTCTCAAATGCATCCCGATATCGCAGAGCACGTGATTCGTAGAGAACCTATCATGCCTGCTGCTGGGTATCTAGAAATAGTAAGCATAGTATCATTTCGAACGTTTTAACAGATATTAATCCACAACTATAGGCGTTTGAGAAGGGTGCTAAGCAACTGTGGAAGGTTTGATTCAAAGCTATGTTACCTTTACCTAAGGATACATTGCTTGGCTTGGAGTTCGCTCAGACGGCTTTACAATGGAAGGTGAACTCTTCGGTCGATGCCACACTCAGTGCTAATGTGAGTATATTGATGATATAGTTTGCGTCGTAGCTGACAGAGCCATTAGTCTCTTCGTCTGCACGCTGACGGCTTTATGTCCACTCGATCGTGTGAAGGTGAAGTGCAAAGAATTCCGATTCAAGGTGTCAGGAGTCGTTGCAAAAAGTTAAGGATTGACCGTGCGTCATTGTTTCGTATCGATTTACCTCCGATGGACACTAAAGCCCCCTCGTATCAGGATTCTATGAGGAGCTGAAACTGCATTCCATCCAATGTACTCCTGTACCTTCTTCTCCACTGTAATGACATCCCCTAAGACATGCCATCCTGTATCCTTCTGAAGTGGGGAAATTTTGTTAAGAGTAGGTGCCAAGTTGACAGTTAGTTCGTGTGGAATCTTGGAGTCATATTGCTCCAGATACATCTGCCAGGGGCCTCCAAGTCAAAGTATATAGATGTACATTATAAATTGAGAGCATCTTCAGCACAGACTAAAGGTGGGATCTTCCCGGTATGGGTGGTTGATCATTTCACACTTTCTGAGACCATCTTTACTACTCAATGGAGTTCTGAGTGCAGTCAGGAGCTACATCCTCCCCAGCATAAGAATCCCACTTATTTGTCAAAAATTGTACTATCATCTCATATTAACATCCCTAACTAATTCAAAAGAACATATATTACATACACCTTCAGAATTGAATTCTGAATACAATGCACTCATTCATAATCTTACTCACTCATTGTAACTTCCAGACAAACACAAGAACAGATAATAATGGAATGGATGAAAGAGGAAGAACACACAGACAGCTTCCCATGCTTCTGGCTCCAGAGTCATCTGGTTTCCAGTGCTCCCCACATCCTCCAAACAAACACAGATCACAGAGGAATGAGTGAAAGAGGGATTGCACACACAGATGGCTGCCCATGCTTCCGGCTCCAGAGTCATCTGGTTTCCAGTGTTCCCCACATCTTCCAAACAAACACAGATGAAATAGTAGAATAAAGGGGACAGAAATATGGGATGGGAATGAAAGAGAAGGAAAGGAAAAAAACAAAGAAAAACATCGCAAATAGGAATATAATCACTCACAGGCATTGAATAAAGGAAAAAAGATGTGAATAGGGCTGGAGAGGGAGAGGGAACCAGAGATGATGGTGGTAAGAGGCAAGAAGTGAAAGAAGCACAGTGGAGTTTAAAGCTAAGTTGAAATGCCCTGACATCTGAGCTTAAAATAGAAATTCTTGGGCAAAGGGCTTAAATAAGTTAATTTAAAAACATCAAAAATCATAAAAGTATTACTCACACCTAACTGTGGAATTGGATGTATTTTTACACACCTTGCTAATAATAGTACTCCTCCTTGCCACATTCACAGCCTAGAGAAATTGTAAGAATCCGAAAAATTCAGTAAAATTCAGGAAAATTCAGTCAAAATCCGGAAAATTCAATAAAAATCAGTTCAATAAAAATCAGGAAATTCAGTTAAAATCCGGAAAATTCTGTATAATTCAGGAAAATTCACTTAAAATCCGGAAAATTCTGTAAAAATCAAGAAATTCAGTAAAAATCCGGAAATTTCAGTAAAAATCCGGAAAAATCCAGAAAAATCACGAAAATCAATAAAAATCACGAAAATTCAGTTAATATTCTGGAAAATTATCAGACAAGGATTTAACATGGATTTACCAGACCCCACAATTGACACTTATTTTGTGCTCCTTGCTAAGAATAGTCCACCTCATGGTATGGAAGAAGTGTGACTGTCAAGCTATATTCTCAGCATAAACAAATTGTAAAAAATTTGCAAAATTCTGAAGTAATCCACAAAAATTATGAGATGTGGAACCAACACAGATTTACCAAAATCTGCACCTGACATTCTTTTTTTATCCTCCTTACTAAAACAGTATGCCTCATGGTGTTAAAGAAGTGTGACTTTTATATAGTACAAAACTATCCACAACCAGAGAATTGGGAGGACATCCTTAACTCTTGGACTGTTAAGCAAATCCAGTACACATTCCATACTCCAGCTTTCCTACCTCACAAATCCCATTAGAAAGGCTTACCAGATGGTCCCAAGCAACTTTCATTTGGAGAAAGATTCAAATCTTTCTTTCCTCCACTTGAAGCAGACTTTCTAACAAATTCTGTATGGCACATTCTGAAGGGGATAGGTTATCTTAAGGATTATCATACCTTTCTCACCAATAAGTCTGAACATGACATCCTTTGTCTTCAAGATGGTCTTCAAGCTGCATTTGATCTTCTTGAATGTCTTACAGACAAACCTCAACATCTCTTTCAATGATGCTGTTAAACATATCAAGGGTAATAACCACCAAGTTCAAAAACAGGATAGACGTTCAGCAAAGCACAAGAATAAAAGAAAACCACAAAAAATCCAAAGGAGCCAGGGGAGCAGTGCCAATGAAAATCAAGAAATACAATCAGAACAGTTGGAAGAGGATAGTGAAGAGGTGAATGGAGATCCCATTCAGGAGCAGGAGCAGGATCACAGTGAAGAAGAGTCTGATTATTTAAACATTGAGAGTGAAGATAGTGAAGATAGTGAAGATCTCTAGTTAGTATATGGTAATCAATTTAACCAATACTATCACTACAGTCTCCTTTCTGAATATCTGAAATTAACACTTTATGCACCCACTATATCACTCCAAAATATTACCCATGGTCAGTTAGGATCATATTGAACTTTGATAAGTATTAAACAAATACCGCTTTTTCATCTTCTCCTCCCAATGCAATAAACTTGGGAACTTTATACCCCGAGAACCAGTTCGCCGTTTTTCTTCAAACGTGGCTTAATCTTCACGAAATAAGCAGGAATACAACATATAAAAAAATCAGCCTGAAATATGTGGTTTCATTTGAGTTATGTAACTCCCCCAGGCTATAGATGTCTCCCAGACAAAAAAACAGGTATTAATAGCCAGCCATGGAAGTACCATCCAGAGAAAAGAGGTCCCAGCTTTATTGTCAATGTTAAAGTGTAGAAGATTCATGGTGTTGGCCCTCCCAAAAAGAATACCAATATACCTCATCCAAGAGCCATAGCAACCCACACCCATATTGAAGCTGTTCTCCTAGCAAATAACCTCAATATATCTTTCAATGATGCTGTTAAACATATTAAGGGTAATAACCAACAAGCTCAAAGACAGCATAGATATTCAGCAAACCACAATAATAAAAGAAAACCATCACAAGAAATGTGAAAGAGCCAGGGGAGCAGTGCTAATGAAAATCAAGAAATACAACCAGAACATATTGAGGAGGATAATGATGAGCCTCAGGCAGATCTCATCCAGGAGCAGGTGCAGGATCAGAGTGAGAAACAATCTGATTACAGCAGTGAGCATAGTGAAGATGTCTAGTTAATATATTGTAATCAATCCCAGCCAATAATATCAATACAGTCTTTCATCCTAATATCTGAAACTGACACCTTATACACCCACTGTATCATCTGTAAAGTATCCTTCATAGTCAATTAGAATCATATTGAACTTTGATATGTATTAAACAAATACCATTTGTTCATCGTCTCCTCCCAACACAATAAACTTGCCAATTTTATATCTCAAAAACTGATCTGCCGTTTTTCTTCAAACAAGGCTCAATCTTCATGAAATCATGAGGGCTACAACATATAAGAAAATCAGCCCAAAATATGTGCTTTCATTTGAGTTATGTAACTCCCCCAGGCTATAGAAATTCTTGATTGAATATTTGCTTATATGGGTGATTGTGAGGCGAGACTGTGAAGTTTGTTTTGTTTCTTCAACTCTATTTGGCTTCACCAATAGGTAGAACCCGAAGCCTAGGTATCCTTAGAGATAGGAAGCTAGAAGACATCTTACCGGACTAAAGTTCATGGTGCTGTCGCACCTCTTGACCAATATTTCAAGTATTAATTCAAGAATGCATACTTAACGGTCCTAAACGGAACTTAATTCCAAGCTTCTACCTCTTTCAGCTCACAGGATTCTTGAATTCAGAAAGGTGTGCATCTCGAAAGTCACAGACAGCTCTAGGCCTTATTCTTAATTTCTAAATTCTGATTATGACTAATGTTGCACCCGTAGGATATATAAAGGGGAAAAATAGGGCACCAAAAGACATCCATCCAGGACAACGCAAGGCTGCAATGAAAAAATTCATATTTATCACTGATCATTGACAAGTGGGTAGGTATGTGTACTATCACCTCACAGGAAGTGGCACGCCTGTTGGGAAGTGGCACACCCTAGTAAGCGTTGCCGTCTATCCGAGATCAGCGTTGTAGAGCGGTTTGCGAGAACGAAGCCAGCTATCTAGTCGTAGTTGCTGGCACTGATCGTTAGTGCATATCGCGCATGGAAAATTCAACAAACATACAAAGAGTGACTCCCACAAGTTTTCCGTGTTCTGTTCGATGTTCATGACAACCTGGAGCTAAGAAACAACGTATGAGCGACAACATGTACTGACAGGCATACGTATAGTGCACGTACATGGAAGTCCTTTGTATGTTCGTCAATCCACGTAAGACTGTCTTCAATCTTCTTCTTGTCTTCTTCATTGTGCCAGATGCTGCATGGACAATGTACCTGTACATTGCATCCATCTACGCTGTCTACAAGTACCCGTAAGACGTCACAGGCCGCTTCAACGGACATACTGTATGCTGAGTCATTTCATCTCACGGATGTACCCCTGTGACACTTCCTGCGGTCACCCCGTGGTCGTGGGATACTGTAGAGATAATACTCGGCGATAGATAACACATTGGCGCTCTGGTACCGTCGCTGCCGCAGCTACCGGCAATGAAGTATAATAATTGAGTAAATAAATACATAGCAGTCCTGGCGTGACAGATGTACCGCTGGCAGTAACCTACGGCATATGCGGCGGTACCTTGGATATGGTTGATGCTGCTCGGGGAATGTAACTGTCCATCACATCCACCTACATTGTCTGCTGATACTTGTGAGATGTTACATACCATTCCAATGGACATACTGTATACTTGAGTCATTCCCATCTCACAGATGTACCACTGTTACGCTGCCTGTGATCACCCCAGATATACCTTATGCAGTGAATATCCTACCAGCTTGCTGACTGTAACAACTATAACTCAGCCGCACCCGCCGTCTAGATGTACCTTAGCTGCGCTTATCTGGGAATTGGGTGAGGTATGTATTCGCAATAAATGTATGTACATCCCAATATTCCATGACCTATATTAATGAGATTAATCCTGTGTACCGCTCTACAGCCTTATTTTCTAAAATCTTGAACAATGCAGCTGTCCTTGCTGCATATGCCACGGCCCAATTTGCTATCTGACCATCACGTTACGACAGTAACTTACGAGCTAGCCAATCCTTCGTTAACCATTTGAAAGATCTACCCACATTCACACCTTTTGCTTTCAATAATTTTGTTTCTTCTTCCCCACGCTCAGAGCTTGCTTTTGCATGTAGCCATTCATGCCTGATTGATGTAAGATGGGAATAAATCCATATTTGGTTAACTGCAGGATAACTGATGATCACACATCATGAAAGTTGGCAAACACTATAAAGGCAATATAGCCACTGTAGCGTTCATAGCCACCATACTTTATGTACAGTATGATACCTTCCATAGCTCACATAGCAGCTACCTCATTTTATGGTATGCTAGCTGCAGTGGGGGCTATGGATAGCTATGGTAGGAACTCTAGCACACATAGTCTCAATGGTTAATTAGTCAATTCTTCATTGATTCCCAATTATCCAGAATAAAATCAAATATAGAAACAATTATAGCATATTCACTCTAAATATCTATAGCTAAATACAGTAAGAACTAGTTTAAGAATCTAATAGCAATACATCCTTTATTAAAGCTTAAAAATCCATATAAAAGGGTTTGAGAAGAGCACCCTGTACATGAACCTCAAATGAAAATCACCACAGGCATGGACAGGTAGTGAGCATGGATATAATCTGGGTTTGCATGTTAGTGAAAGAGAAGAAATGAGAATTGTAATGAGATGTGAACCATAAATGAAGATAAGAGATCCGGTCAGCTTCATCATTCTAGCCTTGTATTGATACCCCTCGTTGGTTGATACTAGCAAGTGAGCATCCTAAAGACCTGGTTAGATATCATAAATGATAAAACAGGCTATATGCTTACCAGCATCTGTCTTGTCATCTCCAGAGTCTCGTTGAATTTGAGTCCCATGGCCATCTACTTAGAAGGTTGAAAAGGTTACTGAGATCTCACACATAGTGGTCGACACAAACCTACCATCTGGTCTTAAAATCAACATGGATAACAGCTAAGAAGAATAAAATTCAATCCTTAGATGTGGCTTGAGTTCCCTCAGTAGAACTTGAACTTACCAACTTGACTTCAGCACAAACATGGTTAGTTCCCAATGACTATGTTTAAGAATTCAAGCCATGTTCAATGAGGCTATTGAATGGATGCCTATATAGTATATCAACTATTGTCTCCAGTAATGAACAACTCTTACATGGCTTCTAGTGCACGATCTGCTAAGTGTGTTGGTGGGTATGGTGGTGGTGCGACTCTAAGTTGTGACACCACATATTGCCCATTGGATTGTTCAAACCTGTGGAGTTCATGTATATGAGAATAGCAAGTCTAGTGAGCCTGGTGATTCAATATTTCCATAGAAGGTAGCTAGCTATCTGTAGGATCAAAGCTGCTAGAAAAATAGATGTTGTTGGCAACTTTCCTGATGGAGGAGAGCTGCAATGTAATCTTGGTCCCCTAGTATTCCACATGCACTATTACATTGCCAACTTCTCGGTGTCTTTTGCCAGTAGCTGTAAACCCTATTCTACATTACATAATGATGGTCATCCTGTAACCTGAACCATATCCTCGTCTTTTGTTCTCGACAAATATACAACAGTCCTATCAACACTTGTACAACTCTTCATTTCCATTGCAACTCACTAGCTCTCTGTGTGGTCATGCTACGAGAATAGCGAGGCTAGCAAGGGCTAGCAACTCTTTACCAGCATAGTAGCTAATATTGTCCGTAGGAAGCATGGGACACTATTGAAAAATCAAGCGCCATTGGCAGATTTTGTGATGCAAGCTTACCTTTGTTTGTCCATCCCTCAACTATGCCTTTCATTCCTTCCAGGGTTTCTCCCTCAAGGTCCAGCTCTATCTTCCATATCCATGAGAGCTCTTTTGAGCTATATACCCATTTTCCTCCAATATGCTTGGTCTGCCACCCAGTCCCCTAACATAACACAATCTTCTCTGAGTAATGGCTGAAGTTGTGACCATAAATGGTGTTCTGTAGGTATACCTTGGTTCCTCTCAATGATTCCAATGCCTTCCATGCATGCTCGTACACCTTTCTCCATTTCCTAACATGTCTGTCAAGTTTCTGAATTTCAGTCTCTGCTTGTGTGGCAACTGAATAACCAGGACTCCCCCAGTTTCATCTCACAAGGAATGACTTGAGCCCTAGCTGTGTACACAGTTTATTCAGAGCATCATGAGCTTGGCTGATCCTCAGCTCACACTCTATAAGTGCATGGTCCATGATGCCAAGCCTGGCATGGTTCTTCAACAGGAAGTCCGAGAGTAGCCCCAACTGCATATCTTCCACTCCCACATCAGCAACATCAAGCACCTCAATTGCTGCAGCTGGCATGAAATTATCAAATTTATGGAACCAACTGTCAATCACTTGAGAAAGCTTCTGCCATTTGTCCTGCTGCTTATTCCATTGCATACCTGTTGTGATTGACACCATCTTGCATTGGTGTTTGAATAATATCCTATTTGTAAAATATAATGCATATTAAAAGTAAAGTAGAATTGCTGACTCACTGACATGACTCAACCTCTAAACCGCAATTGATCCCAGCCCTTCTTGTACCATGTGTAGTGACTTCACCATATTCAGGCCCAAAGCTCCCTTTGACTTGTTCTTGCCGGAGCAATTTCAAGTTACTTGCACAGGATGGCTGTTCAATCATGCAGGAGCAAAACTGGCTGCCATCAGCAAGAGCACTTGCTGCTCATAGTCTAGCCATTGTGTCACTGCCAAGCACCTCTTCCAGACCCCATTTTCTTACATTCAAGTATTTTATGATTCACTCAACTAAACAAGTGATTTCCCTGTTCAGGCTGTGAAGCTCCATGTAAGGGCAACCCTAAACCCTAAACGATCCGCGGACCTCACGCGAACTAGTAGAGGGGAAATCCGAAGTACACATAAACGACCCGAAGTAGCATACATTGAATGAATGCTCACCTAGTAGAGGGGAAATCCGAAGAGAAAAACTCTAAGGATATCCTGCCACTAGAGAGCCCCTAAATACCCCCAACTTGAGATAAGAAGATATGAAATAAAAGATAAATGGAGTAATAGAAATAACCGAAGGGGAGATAGAGGTACAACCCTGAGTCACCTGACCAACCTCCATATGCCTCCCGAATGACCCTGATGCCTCAGGTATGAGGTGAGGCTAAAGCCCCGAGGTTTCTGCGAAGTAATGACAAAGTGGAAGCAAGTTGTCCGAAGTGAAACGAAGCAAAAGCGAAGTAGAAATAAAATAAAATAAAATAAAATAAAATAAAATAAGCGAAGGAAAATGAGGGCAAAGCGAAGTAAAATGAAGATAAAGCGAAGTCGTCCGAAGTGTGAAACAAGTGAAACGAAGTAAAACGAAGTAAAAACGAAGTAAAAACGAAGTAGAAAATAGGTCGTCCCGTGACACTCCATGGTCCTTGTACTATATAAAAATTGCTAGATAATCAGTGAAGGTGGTGATAATGAAACCTGAGGACATGAACCCAAGGTTATTGACCAATTGCTACCTGTTGATACCATTGCCTAAGCTGGAGCCCCTGCCCTTCCTGTGCAGTAGCCTTGTGCTCCTCCTTACCTAATACCCATTTACATAAAATGGAGCAGGCAATGAGTACTGGATTATACAGATTAATCCCAAAGTTAGTAACACATGGCTATTCTAAAGTATTTTTTAACTAAGTGAGAGACCCCCCTCATCAAGCTATATCCCTACCTAATCCTTGTACTATATAAAATACCTAGGAAATTAACGAAGTAAGCAATGGGTGGAAGAGAGAGCAGATCATTCACATTAATGACCATTGGGTACCTGGTGATACCATTATCTGAGCCAGAGCCCCTCCCCTTCCAACAGAGCAGCCCTGTGCTCCTGGTTACCTAATACCCATCCATATAAAATGGAGGTGGCAATGAGTAATTGAAATATGCATTGCATCCAAAGTTAATAATGCATGACTCTTCAAAAATAATTTTAACTAAGTGAGAGACCCCCTTCCATCAAGTGGTGTCCTTACCTGATCCTCAAACTGTACAAAATACCTGGAAAATTAATGAAGTAAGAGACAATGGAAAATAAGGGCAAACCTTACAGGTTACTGACCTCTGGCTATCCGAAAATACTCTTACCTAGGACAGAGCCCCTCCCCTTCCCCCAGAGCCACCCTATGTTCTACATCACATGTTATCCCATTATATAAAATCAAGGAGACACCATTATGGATGCCAAACAAGACCCAGCCCCGAGGTTGTATACCCAGAGCTCCCAGGATCCAAAATATCTAAGGGAGAGACCCCCCTGTTCAGGCTGTGCAGCCATGGAATAATTTGGGTACCTGATTTATTTGAGAATATAGATAGGCCATAGATGAAAGGGCAGGGGGGGCAGGAAGGAGGGAGCGTGCACGGTGCACATGGCAATGAGGGGGGTGGATGAGAGACGTGTGCAGCAAGGAAGGACCCCTAGGATGTCATTGTGCACAAAAAGTGCACACTGTGACATCCTAGGGGGCCGTGAGGCTGGCCATAGCTGTAGGGGTGGGAGGGTGCATATAGTGCACATGGCGATGAAGGAGTGGATGAGGGACATGCACAGCGGGAAAGGGCTCCTAGAACACTGTTGCACATAAAAGGTGTGCACCATGACATCCTAGGGACCGTGAGGCTGGCCATAGCTGAAAGGGCAGGGGGGTGGGAAGGAGGGAGCATGCATGGTGCGCATGGCAATGAGGGGGGTGGATGAGGGACGTGTGCAGAAGGGAAGGGTCATTGTGCACAAAAAGTGCGCACTGTGACATCCTAGGGCGCAATGAGGATGGCCATAGCTGTAGGGGTGGGGGGGCACACACGGTGCTCATGGTGACAAAGAGGTGGATGAGGGACATGCACAGCAGGGAAGGGCTCCTAGAACATCGTGACATCCTAGGGGGCCGTGAGGCTGGCGTAGGCAAAGGTAAAGGGGCAGGGGGGTACCTCATTAGAACACACACCACAGAGTCAAATCGAGCATTCCCACACCAGCCTACAGCTACCTGCTCCTCTGAATCCAGCCCAAAATCACACTGAACAACCCTTATATTGTACAATCTCCTCTTCCATTGAGTTTCCCCTCATGCTTGACACTTCTGGCTTGAACATTGAACTCTTAATGACCCCTGTAATTTTTGGTCTAGCCTGGAGGGGGTAGTCAAAGTATATAAGTCTCCCAATAATATTATTCATTCTGTCTTCTCATACCTAAGAAGGACTTGACACTTCCATGAGTATAAGCCTAGGAATCCATTGTCCATAGTCTCCTAACAAATACTTGAGTAATACTGGGATTTGACATGTGTTAAAGAAATATTGCTTTTTTGTCTTCTCCTCCCAACACAATAAATGTGCAAATTTTATATCTCAAGAACTGGTCCACTGTTTTTCTTCAAACATGGCTCAATATTCACAAAATGAACAGGGCTACAGCATATAAATCAATCAGCCCGAAATACATGCTTTCATTTGAGTTATGTAACTCCCCCAGGCTATAGAATGTCATTTTACGGATATCATATATTTTTTCATGCATGCCCTGTTTTCTTTCCTGTTATGTCCTCATGCATATGCCAAAATACACTTGTGCATGCCTTGCTCATGAAGAATGTATTTTTGGGCTGAATGGTTAATTTTATGTGTGAACAATACACAGCATTCCTCGTTCCTGCGCCAGTAGCATGACGCCACTGCCTGCCGAATACAACGTGGATCCGACAAAAGAAATTCCTGCGAATGCTGATGCAAACTGTCCTGCACTTGCCTACTCCTTGTTCTCTCCATTCTCCTGCCCTCTAGACGTCACCGGGCTCTCTCACTTAAAAGTCTTGACAATTCATTTCTTGTTTCTGTACCACCAGCATCTTTTCTTACGACCTTTAACGAAATGCGATTCCTAACTGTGGTAATACCGCTGATTCTCTATGCTCCGTACCAAACCAATGCGATAGACTTGCTTCCGTGGAACTTGTTCTCGAGGTTTCTCCCGCCGCCGCCGCCACCACAGGCCGAGAAACGAGCACTCAGTAACATCTGGATAGAGGAAGATGTATATTCCGGATCTACGTTCTTCGAGTGAGTATCATGGTTCCTTGGAATTAAAGAATGGCTCTAAGCATTAAGTGGGATCTCTTCAATGCAACGGACCCAACAAGGTGAGTTTGTCCGATTATCACTCCTTCAAGTATGCTAATTGCCTTTCTAGTGGGTCTGTAGTGTAAGCCAAAAGCCCTTGGATTTAACCCGCCACACTTTGACTGAATATAACTGTTTTAGTTATGTCAACCGGTCTACAGCCTTCAACAATGGACTCGTGTTCATAAATGACAAGAATCAAGCAATCATGAAGATGGACAATACTTCTTTTCTTCAAGACAATGGCTTCCGTGATAGATGCGCCACTTGCTTTTATCTGGCAAACTGGGATGAAGTCTAACTTATTACTGTAGTGTCCGGATATCAAGCCAGAAGACGTACAACAGGGGCTTGTTCATATTGGATCTTACACACGCTCCGTGGGGATGTAGTGAGTAATGAGGAATGAGATTATATTAGCAAGTCTCAATCGGTCTTTCTTAGGTGTCTGGCCTGCTTTCTGGACCGTTGGGGGTAACTGGCCAAACGTGAGTTTACCTTGATTCATTTCTGGATGTCCATTCTGACAATGCCTCTCTTCAGAATGGCGAAATTGGTATGTGAAAGACACCTACGAAAAGCACACGGGTAGCCTATGTTTGCTACAGACGTATTCGAAGGCGTCCATGACAACACGCATAACCAGGTACGAAGTTCGATTCATCTGTCTTGTCTCGCTCTGACTTCGCTCCAGATGACATGGCATACGGGTCCCAGTACGTATGATTCGAAATGAATGACTCGTAATTTCTAACGTTTTCGCTAGACTGTAATCTCACCGTCACTTCTAACTTCACAGGGACGGCATCCGTGAGTCACCCACCTGGCCTCGTGTTACGGCTCCACCTACTTATCGTTCGTTATAGGCACATACTTCATGCTTCTCATTCCCTGCGGACAACTCAGGCTGCGCAGTCATTGACTGGAGTCGTGCTTCCTATGGACCCCAGATAATAGCTCAACTGCCATATGTAAGTCGCATACTTATTAGACACGCTCACTGTCGTCATACAAAATGGTACGGTATGTAGAGCCTGGCTGCAATAAATGGACATTTAAAGAAGGAAACGCACCACCAGATCAATTTCATCAGGATAGAGGTTGTGAAGGGCGACATTTGCACAGGTAGCAGGAGTCTATGACCATAGCCGCGTAAAGGGCGCGTCAGGCGCATCGGCGTAGTTTAGCGACACCAATCCAATAGAAACAGAGGCATGGACGCAACGCACCCCATCCAGTAAGATCCATTCAGCAACTTCGCCTTCTCGAAGTGGACGCGACACTTCGGACGTTTCGCCATGACCATCTGAACAAGAATAGCCCCACACCGTTGAATAAACCTCACGAACCAGAGTGTATATGAGGTGCTTCTAGATCATACTCACCAGGATGCTTTGGGTAATAATATCTCCCTCGTACGGTCTCCTTGATATGGTAGGCTTTGTCTATGGTGAACAATTCATGGTACATATTCGAAACACTTCAGACAATTGAAAGTTCGAGTACTGGCACCCCGTAACCGACCCCTAATAGGCACAGCAAAATCAGGTATGAGTTCGGCCTATTAGGGGTCGACATAGGGCGTTGTTCGTGGGTGGTTTTGCAATTTCGACGCTTTTCCCGACTTTCGGCAAAAGGCAGGAGCCAGCGTGTTTTTGTCCTCCAAGTTGTTCTACAGTACTCCAGGTTGTTCTCTGTCGCAGGTACATTGCTTTGGCTCCACGAAGCATGTTTTGTCCGCAGCTACTTATCCACGTTGTTCTAGGATTATTTGCCTTGTTGTTCTAACGTGCTTCAGTTTTCTGAACCCGTTCTCTCTCAACGCCAATTGTTCTAAGTGGTCCCAGGATGTTCTCCAGTCATCAGGGTTGTCTCACACGACCAAGGTTTTCAACTTAACCATATAACGACCTATTCTCCTAGTTTCACTTGGTTGTTCTATAGACCCTTTGCCCACATGATAATTGCACCACCATATACACGGCGTCTTCGACACCAACTGGAAGGCTATCATACCATGATGCACTCATAGAATTGACTGTCGCATTATTGTTGCTTCTACATGAGTACCAGCGAGTATCCTATATCCTCTACACCAATAATCCTCAGTATCTTCTTTACAACTCATTATACTATGCTATTCATTACTTTTATACGCTATCGCTTGAATTCGATGCTCTATTTACTCATATCACTACCAAATCTTTACGCTCCAAAGGTCCCACCGAATCCCCCAAGCTACAAACGCGAAGTGTGCTCACCTGTCACCCAACCTTGTGTTTCTCTATTCACCCTTTACCCACTTTACATCGGCATCTGTTGCATCCTGCACATCCTCTGATCGATCAGGCCCTAAATGTCCATCATGTTGAGGTGAAAATTAGCAGATTGTTCTGCAGTCACGATTTCGTTTACTCAGCTGATATTCATGCCTGATTATCGATTATCCACCTTAGATTGGACTGACGTATTTGCTGAAAACTTCGTAATTTGAGGTTTGAAAGAAAGGAGACGTACCTGTACGCATTACGAAGGCGCCAAGCGCTTAAAAATTCTACAAACCATAATTTCTACCACACTGCGATCAATCTGTAAACCAGATTCCTGCTTGACGATCAAGCCATCATCATATTTCCTGATTTTGATATCCCAGGACAACCTCAACCTCACAGAACAACCAAACCCTACCCGTACTTATTCATCCACTATGACTACCTCTCCGTCAGCATCATCCACTCGCGTCATTAAATAATACCTAATTCCCTCCAGCCCTCTCAGTGTCTCGATAATACACCTCTTCCAGCTCACCATTTGCGCCTGTGTGATGTCGCTCGGCTTACCTCTCATAAAATACTCTCGCATGTCAGCCAAAATGAAGGTGCCACAGTCGAAACCATTGTTCTGACGTTGGCCACGCTGTCATGTAAAGTCATAAGCAAGACAGTCGGAGAGAGTGTGTGTGCCATCCGAACAACCTACCGTCTCACTGACCCACTGCCAAGCCCCTCGCTCAAACGTTCCCCCCGCCTCTCTCTCCATCAGCTGTAGGAATGCCCATACCTCTTCTTCGACCCTTCGCTCATCCCTCTTAGCATAGGCTCGGTCGGGTAAGCTATCATAAAATCTAACAGTTTGTATCTCCCAGTGGATGGCGACCAGGGTCCAGTGACCAGGCACAAAAGCCGGAACCAATAGAGTATCCGATCGGCGGACAGGATTGATCTACAAGGACGGAAGTGAGTAAGGATCACTCAGAACAACCCGAACGCACCAAGTTCAGTTGTTCTCGTAGCCATCGTGTCACGCGCGCCTCAACGTCCTCGTCTCCAGGGTATGAAAGGAGTTCGCGCGTTGTGTGCAATACCAGCGATGATAGATGCTGCGCGCGAGGACTTTCAATATCCTGTAATAGAGCCTGCGCAACAACCGATATAACCCTTCCCTCGAACAGTCCATCGTTTGCATCTTCAATGCGGTCTACATCCTCCGTGAAGCACGAATATGGACCACAACCCTTGCCAATAATGCCGCTACGGTTACGTCGTGAAACTCGTGTGGGTTGTGGAGTATCTGGAGGAAGTCCTGTAAGGTCGATTACGCTATTGTTTGTGAGATCTATTGGTACGTTGTCTGCAGTCAAATCGACAACATGACTGTTTGTGAGATCCATAAGTGTAGCTTCTGTGAGGTCGATAACGGCGTTGTTATCGTGTACTGAACGACGCGGAGGTGATGGCAACCATACAAAAGGCTTCGGCAGACCTGCATTGCGTCGTGGTCAGTCATAGGTGAAACAATCATTGTTTATGAGACGCACCGGGGATGCCAGTAAGTGATCCCTCAACTTCCTCGTCATCGTCATCTTCCTCAGTGTCAATGTATTCCTCATCCTCCACATCTCTGTCTCCTTCGGCAGTTTGCATCAGAACCTGCTCACATTCTTCAGCGAGAATCATTTGCCGCTCTTCGATATCATCCTGAGAAATCTCACTTTCATCTGAAGTATCAATCTCCTCGGTATCCATTGCCTGGGTGTCACGTGCGGTGGTAACAATGACAGGCAGACTCCCATCTATGTGATGCACTTGCAGCCAAACTCCATCCATGATGCTGTCGGGGTCCAAGGTGCGCCGCCAGTGTTCACTGACATTCCAGAGCAGTAGCATGCGCATGTCGAGCTGGAAGTGCAGTGGTACGTCATCTGAAGAGACCAGGACACAATCAGTATATCAATCAGTGCCGAGTACAAGACTTCACTTACCTGCTGTGTGTTGCCGGGCCTCATCTATGGCCTTCGTCTCATTAACCAACCATGTACATACTGCTTTGACCTCCTTATCTAATCTCTCCGTTTCCTCCAAGACTCGCTGCTTGTCCAAGTAGGCCGGAATAGCATCTCGTATGGCTTGATTCCCTAACCACTCCGGGACAATGCCATTTTCTTCTTCCAATAACCCATCATCATTCCAGATCTCATCATCCACATCCAACCTAAACAGCTTCTTAGCCTCCAGTTTGCTAGGTATGTGTACGGGGCTTGCTTCCGGCGTTTGAGTTCCTCCATTAGCGCCACAGTATCGTTAAACTTCTTCACCAAAGTGGCTACAGTGCTTTCTGTTCGTTTGAGCAGTGTCTTTGTGTGTTGGTGGTCTTTTTCCTCTGTAAGCCATAGAGATGTAAGAAGATATCCTGTGACAAGCAATCCAGTATCACTTACGCATGACATGGTGCCTATAGACCCTTTCCAACCGGCCTCGCTCGAATTTATGGCTTCTAATCTTGGCTTGAATACGTTGCTTAAGAGCACGAGCATTGACTCGATGTCTGAGGAAGACATTACCCTTAAGGGCCTTTAAATCAGTGTCCTCGGGTACTCCTAACGCCTTCTCGGCTGTCTCTATCCTCTTGGATATAATATCCAACGCCTCCTGTGTTGCATTAACATCTTCTGCCACTGTAACATCTGATTTGGATGATTCAGACTTAACAGATTTTCGTTGCTGCAAACGCTGGAGTCTGTCTTCTAACTCCTTCTTCTCATCAGTGAGCAGGGTTCGCAATTGGGCCTGCAAGTCGCCTTGCTCTTCACGAAGGTCCAATATACGTTCGATTTCCTTATCAGCAGCATTCTTGGATTGTCCTAGGAAACATTGTTAGTGATAGACCATGAAGAGATGAGTAGAACTCCTACTTTGCAGCTTCGCTGTCTGTGCCTCAACCTGCAACAGCCATTGAGTTTTGAGGGTTGCCTCGGGGATTCCGGCTTTCTTCAGTGTCTTCTCAGCAAGCTTTGCCTTCTTATCACAAGCTTTATACTTGCGCTTCATGATGGCAGCCAAGTTGTGCAAGTTATCCTGCTTGAAATGGCGGAACTGTCTATCCAGAACCCAACGCCAACGATGCCTCTGTTAATCCAACATTAGTCCACCTGACGAGGTTTCTCAAGTGACATGCTTGTAGACTTACCCCTGTTACTCTTAAGGGTGGAATGAGCTTACGTATGTTGCTCCAAAACCGTTCACACCCTTCTCCGTCTGAGAGCCCATATCCTATACATTTCCGAAGGTGGTAATGTAGCTGACAGCTCCATTGATGACCAAAGGCATGGAAAACGGAAACAGCAAAGCACAAGCGGTTGAACACAGATGGCATAATAGAATGCTGAAGTGGATGGATGTGAGTCACTCATAGTCTACTTTGAATATCGTGATTGGCTCACCTTCGCCATGCTGCGCTCGAGTTGACAGCCAATGTCATAAAGCAGTCCTACATGCCAATCCATCGGAATATGTTGGAATAGCTTGTCGAGCAGAGCGAATGCGTAATGTTGTTGTTCTCCAGGGGTGGTCATGTTGACAACCCAGAGAAGGCGATCATGGCGACAAACAAGTGCCATCAAACCTGTGTCTGCATAATACTTTCCTGAGGCCTTAGCAGTCTTCTCCTGTGCTGCGGTGAAAGATTTTTCACATTCATCGAGCACATGGTCTGGTAAGATATTGCGTAGCATGTCACGAACAGATTGTCCTCGAGGATTTGCTGCTTTCTTTCTAATAGCTTCGATGTATACCTCCATTGCATTCACCTCATCCTCTGCCACGAAAAGGGTATGAGGATGCTGAAGCGGAGGGTCGATGTACTTCCCTTGCAAACACTTCTGTGTGAAATTGCCATCTATGCAAACTATAATATCGTTTCTAGATATCTATTGTGTCAGCCACATCCATAAGGCACAAAGAAGAACTTACTTGGATTTTGCGAGTGAAGGCCTGCTTCCCCCAAAACAAGCTGGACATGCTTCCTGCAGAAAAATGCTGGGCATTGTTGCTGGCTTTGGCGATTCAGCCTCTTCCTGTATTGGGGTTGGATTCTCAGCACTGCTGGATGACGTAGGCAAGCCAGGCTCTTGTTTGATTTGGGTTGGAGTATCGCCGCCATTGAGTTTCAACACCCGAGCCGACTTAGAGGTTACTGCACCAGCAGAGGTTGATGGAGGCTCGATGTCTTCAATGGATTTAGTCTGGCCAGTAGGACACTGTACACAAGGAGAAAACAGGGATGGAGGTGGTTCTGGTGGGGCAATAACACTCGGATTGATTGTCTGGGTGAACCCTGGATGAATGATCTCTTGAACTTCTTTCGCTACTTGTTCTTGCAAGTATGTAAACCAATGAAATGCATTAGAGAATCTCTTGCGCAATACTTCCTGTATGATGAGGTCAATTAGAAGCAAGGTTAAGAGACACAGTAAATGGCATAGACATACCCTTGTGCCTAATATATAGCCCCGCTCCTTCCAGAACCACTCAAGAGATAAGGCCCATCCATGAAGGTTAGGAGCTGTATAAGCCATGTTATATGTTATCAACTCCAACAAGTTGATATCGAATGCTATTGACGGTTGCAGAGGCGTGCAAGGGAAAAGGCCGGCACGGACCAGTGTGGCAGCCGCAGGACGGCAGTCACAGAAAAAGAGGGTTCGGTGTTCAATATCTAGTAATAAATGAATGCGTAAGTCAATGCATGGACATGTGGGATAAAGAAAAACGCAAACATACAGGCCCAGTAGGCTGCCACATACGACAACCTCCTCTGCTTCTTCCCACAACTACACGGCTGCAAATCTCCTCCAGCTATCCGCCCTTTAGGTACCACAATACGTCCATTCTTTGTTGCCTCTCTCAACATCATGTATGGACGAATGAGACTGGGTATAATCTCTTGCTGCCAACGAGTATTCTGAGCCTCTCTGCGTTCGTGATGGCGTTTGGTGTTGTATTCTTTCTGCTTATTCTTTGATCGGATTTCATAGGCATGTTTGATGGTTTCGAAATCCATCCCGAAATTGTCGTTGTCATCACCAGTTATCATCACCAGTTATAGGAGGAGGAGGGGTTGATGGCTTCAGAGGTGGAGAACCTCCTCGAGTGCGGAATCCTTTCGGCTTCACCAGTGCAGCTAATCCTGGCCTTTGAAAAGGCAGGTTGGGGGACTGCACAGATTGTTGCCCATAAGGACCTGCCATGACTATGTTCTGGCGTAACTCTGGCTTGACATCATGAACGCCTTTATGCTTGCGTCCCGGTTTGACTGTCGATGCAGGCTGGAACTTGAAGTCTACCACAGGGGCTGTGGGAACGCTAGGCGAGGTCTTGCGACGCTTTGGTGCTCTACGGGAGACAAGTGGCGGCCTCTTCATGCTTAGAGTCAGCGATGAACATGTGCGAGGAAGCTGAAGTGATGTTTGATACTCCGCCTGGCAAGTTCCGCGTTGCGCCCTGTTGCACGAAGAATGTCTTCAAGGGCGACTGGCCTGTCATAGCTCATTTATGTGTCGCAGATTCAGTAATTACATGACATATTCTATAGGTTATCTATTTTTATGGCCGTGTACAAGATACCTGGAAGGTCAGTGTGATGCCTACCAACCCTAAGTGCACCCATTCCTGTCTCCCTGCGACAGTGTAATATACTCAACAGTCTTAAAATGTGATATGTTGATGGTATGTACATATATTAACCCAAATTAAGGATTGCGGTCGCTGTTATTCAATAGAGGTATCATCAGCAGCGTACTATAACCAGTTCAGCTGGCTAAGTTAGTTTTACCATAATTGAGGCATGGATAAATTATTCCAAGCTCAATTACGAAAGAATTATACCTATAATAAGAGAGGGGTACAGTTGTGGCAGTGAAAATCACCTAGGAGCGCGAGATATGATTTTATGAAAGATTGATTTTATGGTACTTGCTGCGGTGCTATAAAGGTATAGTTTAGTTATTTCCTTTGGAGCCATTAATTAGTTAATTACTAGACCCAAGTTTGAATAGCTTTTATTAATCAACCTTGATTGATAGTGTACTGGGAGTTATTGTCCCGAAGCAGTCGTAAAGTAGGATTACAGACAAGAGCAATTCGTGAGTATAGCTCAGATCAACGCCTTTGACCAAGCATTTTAAATTATTTCCCTTGTGTTGGGGTTACTGGGTGGTAAGAACCTTATCTCTATCATGATATACATATTTACAGTAATATATTGAGATCTTTCTTCTTTTTAGAAGATGGCCAGACCTAAGATATACAACACACCCGAGGAAGCCAGGGAAGCGACACTTCAGCGTAAACGCAAGTCTTACCAACGGTAAGCTCCAATTTTTAATCCAACGGATAGGTAATGATAGACTATATATTATTATCTATCCTAGCAACAAAAATACAGAACATGAGAAGGGCCTGGAGAGATACTACGCACATGGTAAGGACCAGCATACATTACACCTCGTAGACAAGAAAGCAAATACAGCCCTTTCTGGAGGGTCTGTAATGCCAACGCCATATTCACATTTGATTCTAAAAATCCTAATATTTTACATGCTAATCCTACAAGAAGGCAATAGGGTGTTT
>KN837251.1:166356-185225 GCA_000827215.1 Sphaerobolus stellatus SS14 | reverse complement strand
CTTCATTCATTCATTCAACTCTGTGATCTGTTTGTCTGGGGGGATGTGGATGGCACTGGCATGCTGAGGACTCTGCAGCCAGAAATGTGGGCAATCATCTGCATGTGCTTTTCCTCATTCATTCATTCAACTCTGTATCTGTTTGTCTGGGGGATGTGGATGGCACTGGCATGCAGAGGACTCTGCAGCTAAAAATGTGGGCAATTGTCTGTATGTGCTTTTCCTCATTTATTCATTCAACTCTGTGATCTGCTTGTCTGGGGGGATGTGGATGGCACTGGCATGTGGAGGACTCTGCAGCTAGAAATGTGGGCAATCGTCTGCATGTGCTCTTCCTCTTTCAGATGACTCTGTTACTTGAATTGTGGGCTATTTTCTATGTTTTCTTCCTCTACAATTCACTGTATAATGTACTTATGTCTCTCTGTCTTTTTCATGTCTTTTGTCTTATATTTTATTTTTGTATAACTCTAATATAATTCTTTCAGCATTCACAGTCATCCAGGTTTACCACGAAAGCAGTTGATGAAGACAATGCTCCCTGGGAAAGTTTAGGTGGAATGTGATTGGATATTACATGGATATGCTTGATATATTATGATGGCCTTTTCAGCTCTGGAAATAACAAGTCGTCATCTGATGGATACCCTCACATCCCTAACTTGACCACCACTTTGTTCTTCATGCAGTCATGCCAGAACTACCATACAACATCTGGATCCAGATTGCTGACACGCTAATGTTTCCTCAGGAGCTACTTAATATCTCCTTGACGTGTCGAATACTGTAACTAAGCCTGGCACCATACCCGCTCTTTTTCGAATGATGAGCTTTGCAGGATCAAGCGGTCAGTTTACCAGGACACACTGGAATTGGTTTACAAAGCTATGTCATACACGTGTACATTGAATTCGGTTGCAAAGAATTATGCCATCCTTTCGGCGATGCAACATATTCAGATTATGCACTAGTCTGGTATCTGCGAGGACATCTAGACGACGAAGAGTAAGGGGGAAGGTTCCATGCTTCTGACTGATTACTCTGCAGCTCTGTTCAGAGATGGGCGTGTTTTACGTTCGTATGACGACCTGCCAATTTCGCTTTGAGAGTATCTTCATGGATTTCTGATGGTGGTCTATCAGGTACTTGGCATTCTTTTCCATTGGGCTCCCAATCCACAATCTGTCACTTTTTTTGAAGAGGAACTGCAAGACCCACCTTGTTCCATGATTGAAGCATTCTAAATACCAAGGATAATGGTCATTCTTTCCTTGGACATGCGGTACAAATATGCGGGTGAACTGGGTGAAATTCGACATTCAAGGTTAGACCATTAAGAGGGGAGAAGGCAGAGTACATACCGTATGCTGACACAGATTCAATCCCCTTATAAACAATATCCTTTGAAACCTCAAGCACTTCCAGCATCCTTTTGAACGAGAATTTAGACTAGATAAATGGGATTGAATTGAAAGTCAACAGAAAAAACAGCATAGAGAGAGTGAGCTCAGATAAAGAAGACAGGAGGAAAGGTATTGCAGGAGTGCAGGAAAGCCAAGGCTGGACTAGAGAGAATTTGTAAAAGGCTGCTTTGAATAGAGCAGTGATTTCATTTAGTGTAATGCTGAGCTTGTAGAGGAATAGCCAAGAGATTGGATTCACAAAGATCAGTAGCAGAACGGAGGCAGTAATAGTGTCAGTTTGGAGGGACAAGGGATTCAACGAAGAAGACAAGACATGACACGACACATCAATGGAGCAACACGTGACTTGTTCAAACAAGCTTGCTGTCCTAATTTCTCGGCCCAGTGTGTATAGCAATCTCTAGTGAGACATACTGCCCTATCGAGCTAGCACTATATACGACTGGGTGAAGCTAGCTAGGAAATTAGCCACCCGTGCCAACTTTCCTGATGTAATCTGCAGTCAAGGCTCCATTCAGGGATCATAAAATTACCGGGAACTTACTTACTGTTTTTGGATTTGGCCATGAATATGGTCATGGTCATCTGATGATATTGGGCAGCTATCCTTAAATGGAATGTTCCTCCCATTCGAACAGGGGAAACAGGACATTCTGAATACAAAGAGCTTTACTTTGTAAGTTGTGATTGTCCCCCATTCTTACGCAATTTGAATATTTTACTTTCTACAAGTTTACAGGAGAATAGTACATTCCTTTCCTTCATCGTTTGGCCTTCGAGTTGCTTGGCTGATCACCATTTCAAATGATGAGTGGAGTCATGCCTTGCATTTCATATCGATGACTAACACCACTTTAGTTTCTGTGTCTCATAATGGTACATATGGAGCGGAAATTAGTACTGGAAAGTTCCTACGTAAATGGTGCCCCCTATCCTAAGCAGGGAAACCATACGTGATCAGAAGCAAGCTGTCGGATGGCAATTCCTTTATCAGATGGAAAGGGCTTTTGAAACGCGCTATTATATTCATTCAAAGATTTCATAGGTTTTGCTCAGCAGTGTTCTGGCAATTTGTTTGAACTTTTCAAGACGACGGGGTGAATTGTGCCTTTAATTATAAGATATTCAAATCAACACTCACGTGGACAATTTTTTAGTACTGCCATCGAAAGAGCGGAAATCAATATTCGGAGATTTGAGGTAGAGAAGAAGTCTCCGCACGGGGCCAGTGGGAAATGTACCTGAAACAGGATAGACTCAGAACATCGTCTGATTTAGGTCATTTTTTTATACCCCTTATGGTAAATATTTTGGTAAGCAGTATATGATTTCCCATTGTAAACTGCTTTAGGGAACTAAGGATTTCAAGGGGGCCTCAAACAATACGCAAACAGAATACTGTTGAAGTTGAAAGATTCTCGTACAGGATGTGTGGCATGGGTTCACGATTCGAGGTTTGCGCTTCTTTTAAATTGCCTCATCAAACTCCGTGGATTGATATTTCCAATGCATTGTTCTATTAATGCATATATTATACTCTCGTTGGCTACCTTCTTCACAGCGGAACTTGAAAGGCGTTGGTATCTTTTAAACACTTATCCTACGTATCCTCGAGGTTTCTCTTCCATTTCCATCCCTAGTGATTCACTTTGCTCAGATGTCCTCTAATTCGAACCCAATCTCAAGTGTTAATGGCAAAGGTGCATATTGATGCATTACTCTTATAGCCTTGAGAAGGCGTTAACTTACAAATTTGTCAGATATTTGTAAGGATGAGCTTACCAAGAATTTAACGGATAAGGATGCAATGGAGGAGGATGATGAGATCGTGGTGGTTGGACATCAGTATCAAGGTATGTTTATTATCCATTAGATGTGGACTCCTGTTGAGTTCTTTGTAGATGGTACACCTTATATAACTTATACCCATGCGGAAGAAAAAATTATTCCCAATAACGCTGATGTGAACGTGACTTCGACCCGTCCTCCGAGTCATGGTGGCTCTGTTTCCCAGAATGCTTTCAACAATTATCTGACAGTCCCTTCCTCTGCTACATCCAATGCAAATGAATCTGTAAGCCGTTCCACTGCCTCCTCTTGCACAAGGTGGACCAGAGCAAGCTCTTCGGTGCCTTCTCGGGATCAACAGGAGCATAAGGCAACTCCCTTGGGTCACCTGTGCTTTGCTTCCTACCCTACTACTGATACACACTCATTGCTTTCTACTTCTCGTGACGCACCATCTTCCTGTGATATTTGTACTCGAACTGCTCCAAAATCAAACACCAAGTCGTGAATGGATTCCCGAGTGCAGGCGCGTTCGACACGTCAAGAAAATTGTGTATCTTGCCCTTACACAGTGCCTCCTGTGCGTTCTGTTGACAAACCTCATCTTAGCCTTCATCAAGGGACACCAGCCATTTCCTCAACAGCCCCTCATGTTAACCAACCTCAGAGAAAGCAGGCTCAGGATAGCAGCTTGCCACGCAATGGACACCTTAATGCCATAGTATCAACTCATGCAGATTGGCAATCGAATGATGAAATTATGCCAGTGAATCACTCTGGCATTACATCGTCCTGTAGCATGCACTATTCTTCGGAAGCTCGTCAGGCATGGTATCTACCTTCATCCGAGATGGATATTACGGAACCAGATGTAGTCCCAGCTGTATCATCAAACACATCTTTCGGCTCCTGAAAGCAATTGACCACTGAGGGTCGCACGCTCTTCGTCAAGAAAATATGCAGCACCTGTTGTACAGTCTGACTCTGCCCCTCCTCTACCCACAGCCTCCTCTGCGAACTCTGTGAAAAAGCGTTCCAATACCCCTGCACCCATCACACTGTTCACTACTCCCTCTGTGGCATCAACTTCCCTGTATTTCTGTGGCATCTTCTCAAAAAACCGATGGAGAACAACATCTACCAACTTCAGCTTCACCAATGACCCAGTTGGCTCAGGAGAATCTTGAGCTTCATGGTTCAGCCTCGTCACCCAGTGTGCCTTCGCTAATGACAAAGTTGGCTCAGGAGAATCATGAGGTGCATGTTCCTGCGAGCTCATCATCCATTGAGCGTGCTGTTGAATGTATTACAGAATATGAGTACTATCCCATTCTGTGGGATCTTATCAATTGAGAAAGACATCTGCTTAGAGCCACCATGAGTTTCCGTGACTCTTTGGACCACTATATGGTTGGGCTACAACCTTATGACATCGCCACACCGCTTTATTTCATGGCATGTTTAATGGTCTCGGAGGCTGAAGTAAGTTGTATCCTTTGTTAATTTTAATTGTTATAACTATTCTAATTGTGTACTGGTAATACAGACAATGATGTGTATGGCAAATACGTGGCTGTGACAATACGAGGATAACTGATGTTACAAAGGATAGCTAGGACATTCTGATATGTACATATTCTCTGTTCCAAATAACTTATAAGTCTCTTGTTATGTTCAAGCTTCAACAGGACATCAGTGTGTTTAGAGTGGTCAATTGTGCAAGGTTCACACATTGCTATTTATACTTATGTTTCAATAGCTCAAATGATTCCCCAGTGTAACTTTCAAAACCTTTTGCAATAATACAATCTCTAAATTAATTTAATAAGTTAGGAGAGAGTGAGGCAACGATGAAAAATAAGCTATGAATGGAGAGCCAATGTTATAAGGTGGAACGACATTATCATCTTTTCTACAACATTATTATAGTCTTCCTGAACGACATCTCTTTGAAAACAATCAGCTGCCATTTCAAGTGCTGCTTCATAGAGGTATCGAAGCTTGGTTTCAACCTTCAAGTTCATGCACTCTTAAGCTTCCACTTCATCCTGTCCAAATCCTATTTAGCATGGTGTGTCACACTGAATTAAAACTCACTCTGTCAACAGGGATTCACGAACCATTGGGATCAAAATCAATAAAGTCATGACAATTCTGCATTTGAATGAAAGAATAATATGATATGCAGAGAACTGTTATGAAAAGAGGATTGGGGAACAAGTGAAAGGAGATGAATAAGCATAAAAGGTAAGAAGTTGATATTGAATCAATTGGGAAAGTATAAAATCCTGTAAATTAATATTCTCAAGGGATCTTCCTGCACATAGCCATGGAATACATAGGTTAGACAGTACTAAGATATCAAAGATAATTACTTGTATGTGTGAGTGAATGGTGGGAATAGGTACAGAAGGTAGGACTCAGGCTTCAATATATTATTCTTGAATGCATAAAAAAGATCATGTACTAATGGCTCTTCTTAATTACCCAACTATCCAATGTATTTACAGGTAAGGATCATTTATCTGTATCCAATTTCTTGGAACTTCTTTCACTTCCTCTCCATTTCTTTGATGACACTTCTTTAATACTTTGCCGGTAATAAGTATTGTCAGAAGAGATGCCAATATCAGTAAGATATACCTGTCCTTCATGAGAAATTGGATGGCGGACAAATTGGCAAAAATGTTCATGTCTCAAATTAGAAGCAATGTTTTCCATTAAGTCATAATTAATTACTTTGAGAGAATGCTCCATATTGACTGAAATTAATTAACTCATTAGAGAGTGAGCACTATTACAGGAGTACACAGCATTCATCACAAATTAGAAGTAATGCTTTCCATTAAGTCATAGTTAATTACTGTGAGAGAGTGCCCCACAATGACTGAAATTAGTTAATCAACTCATTAGAGAATGAACACTATAAAGGGAGAAATACAGATGAGAAAGCGTGGGATACATGAAAATCCCCCTTAAAGCTTTAGAGTGAGAGTGAACAAACCCAAAAAAATGTGTCTGTAAGATGAATGTAATAATGAATTCGTTTTTGTGAGATTAAGGCGGTAAGAACATTATAGATTGAGGGATTCTCCAGGGCCTCCTCTCACACAATCATAGCAGAGAATAGTGAGGAGCCCAGTTCATTCCAGGTTCTGCCCTGGAATGGTTCAAGTCATTCTAAACTGCATAAAACACTTTTAAGAGCAGTTCGAACAAAGCTGGCTCATAATTCCTTGAATAATGAGACAATTGGCGTATATGTGCATCCAAATATTTGCCACAATCTGAATTAGTTTAAATATATTTCTAATTGACTTTATTTTGCTTCAAGTTCATTAGAAGGGGGAAAGACGGCGACTCGGAATTTTCAGAGTGCAAAGCCTAGAACTGTGAGTATCATGCTGCCGAAAGCAGTGTAAGTAGCTTATTTCATTTATATTCTTCCGAAGGGAAGCGAAGGACACGACTTGTCTAGCACTAATGGTAGGTCCCTATATTTTGTATATTTATAGGTAAATAAATTTGGGTACATTGATATATTGTCCATATATTCAACCTCATCGTCCTATCTTCTAGGGGAACAACCTCGACAAAGCCGTCATCGCTTGAATCGGCAAGATCCTGAATGTATCCGTCGTAATGTTCAACGCAGTTCCCTCCAAAAATTCCAAAAGCGGAGGTGCGGAGCGGCTCGCACTATACATAGGCCAATCCACCACACTCAAACTTGAGATTGTTTTGGCTCCTGGGTTCATCGGCGTGTTGGGGTTTCCGGTATTCGCGAAGTTCACTAAAACATCTGTTCCTTGGAAGCTTGGAGTGGCTGAAGAGCCATAGAATTCGGCAATATCACTGAGATGGACTGCACCAAGAAAAGGAGTAGCCTTTGTGCGTTTGAATACTTGGATGCGTCAGTTAGCGGAAGACTGGATGGAGGAAATAAGGAGACCTACTGTATGACCAAACATTTTGTCGCTTAGAAGCAGCCTGGAGGAAGAAACGCCTAACGATAACGCTTCAGCGGAGACATAGGCTACGGGGACGAATGACTTGCCTTGGAGCCTGGAACTCGAAGTCACCTTGGAAAGCAGCGATACGCTTAAATTGGGGTCTGAAAATCATTTGCCATTTAAATGCAAGACTTCTGGTTGGGAAATGAGAACCTACGTGAGAGCATTCAAGTCACCTGTGTCGAAGGGGCTTCCCGCAGCAGGATTACTAGGATAAAGGACTGCTAGAACATCGAACTCGGCATTGCTTGCTTTGGGGAAGTAGTTGCTCTAGAATATACTTCAGTCAAGCAGCCGAGCTGCGAGGATAGGGCGTACACTTACGTGGAGGAAGTTGACGGCTTCTTGATCGGTCCTATTGACATTATAAAGATATAATTAGCCTATAATTAATTTTTTCAAAATGACATACGTTAAATTCAGCTGACTCAGAGAGAAAATCCTTTGGAGAATAGTTTAAGAACGTGTATGAGTGCTAGAGAAGCGTTAAGACATACGTTCCCTCGTCATCGCAATCGCCATTTATAAGTGGAACCTATCGTAAAATTAGTGTTTTGGATATGGTTCAATCGATATCCCACTACCTTAGAGAATGCCCCTTGGACAATAGAATTTTGCGGGTTCTCTTTGATGAACTCACCATCGACCCGGGGCAGCCATGCAAGCTATACAAAGAGCACTATCTCAGCTTCTACTCAATAAATCAACCAAATCAATCTACACACCTGTAAACTCATAAACGAGAAAAGATTTGGGCTCTTATTCACGGAGTTTTGAAAATTATCGAAGGGAACAGCCTTCAGGCACGCAAGGACATCCTTTGATCCAGTACATCCTGTATCTGCAACAAGCTGATCGAAGAATATTTGGCCCGCCGTTATATCAGTTAGTGGAAGGGGAGAACCTGATTCCTAAATTTCTAATTAGGTTTATATGCGGGCATTAAAGGAACGCCAGGTATACCATCACTGCGCTGCGGAAAAGACCACCTTGATTACCTCCGTTGACGACGAGATGCAAACCCACGCTGACGGCGCCGGCAGATTGTCCCCAACTTCGATGTAAAAACAATTAGCCATGCCTAGATGTAGATGAGGGCATCTGTTCTTACATTGTAACCTTCGCGTTATCGCCGCCAAACTGTCCAATATTAGTTTGGACCCATTCCATGGCGAAACGTTCTAAAGAGTGAATTATAAGTAAACATTGAATTTTTGAAAATAAATATAGTAGCTTACGGTCTCTCAATCCAAGATTACTTAGGCCAGCAGCTTTGATCTCCTTAGAGCCCGAGAATCCATAGGCTGCAGTTTCGATAATTAAAAAGGTGTGGAACTTTAAGTCATGGTAGCACTGACCACTTAGGCGATAGTTTGCTGAAACATAAATAACTGGTTCACCAAGGGCAATCGACCGAGCTACCACTGTGGAGCCATCATTCAGAGATGTATCCCCCTCTTCGAATCCACCTCCATAGATCCACTATTGTCATTGCTAGAAAGGATGGTCAAGAATAGAATATTAAAATACTTACAAACAAAACAGGAAGCTTGACTCCAGGGGGTATGAAGGAGGGTTTAATAACGTTTACGAACAAGCAGTTTTCTGACATGGTGAGAGGCCCACCGGTCGTATTGAGAATGGAACCTAAACCTGGAACGCCAGGAATACTGGCAAGGGGACTTGATTGTTGAGGACAAGCAGGACCGAATGCAGAGGCCTGTTGTACTCCCGGTAAATTAGATGGCGTTCTAGGGAGCTCGAAGCGACTGCAATGGAGTCAGGGCGATGAGAATGGATTGGCATAGTATGGGATTCGGACGACTTACCCTGCTATGGCGAAAGGAATTCCTAAGAATTTTTCAAGCTGCGGAGAAGAGCTTCCTTCAAATATTCCATAACTGAGGGTCACAATAGGTGAAGTAGCATTCTGAGCGTGAACTACTCCAGAGCTGAGCAAGAAAGCAAGCAGAAATGTGAGGCCATGCATAGTGGCAGCTTTGGGGAAAACCCACAACAAAAGGTATAATAGAGAGTTTATAGAAAAGCTACAGCGCCATCTGTGAATATACCCAAGGAAACGGCTATCGGTAGTATGTTCAGCGATCAACGTCGCAATGTGGCCGCGCACACCGAGATACCAAATGCGTGCACCCAATACCAGATGCGTACACCAGATGAAACGGCTATCGGTAGTATGTTCAGCGATCAACGTCGCAATGTGGCCGCGCACACCGAGATACCAAATACGTGCACCCAATACCAGATGCGTACACCCAGATAAACGGCTATCGGGAGTTCACAGCCGATCGTTACCACTCGGCATCTCGACTGATGTGATTCGCGAGATCTGACCAACGCACCGGTCATAGCTATATTATTAGATGGTATCTCTCCAATTCCTTCAAATCCTCCAAAAACCGCACCTTATGAAAGGTACTATCTCCATAAATAAACATTAGGTTTCAAAGGATTGGTTGTCAGATTATTATCTTTAAACTTTATTATGGTCTATGGCCTGCAACCGAGAATATCCATGGAATATATCTCTCCATCTGCCAGCACTGAAAATACTCACATCACCCCACTATGTATAATCATCACCGTCCGTAACAGAACCCTCATCAGGATCATCGAAGGAGTTGGGTTTAGCGTCGGATGCTTGTAGAGCGGTTTCATGCGACAACGTATAAGAATAAGTCAGGTGAATTCGGAACCGATTAGATGAGATGCTTTGCAAACGCGACAAGAATAATATCTGAGTGACGGGCATGAGCAGGGCCATTTCCTGATATCCAAAATGACAATGAAAACAAGAAATATATAAAATACGATGTGCTGCTAGTTAGTAGATTTCAAGGAAGCGCAGGATGCGTCGAGTAGAGCTGACCCCGACATATACATAGCAACACCCTTCTAGAATCATGACTAATCTCAGTACTTATAGTAATGACTCGATGCGAAGGGTTAACTTGAGGAAGGGGTCAGCGCTCTCGCGCGGCATATCTGACTACCACTTTTTCTTTTCTTTCTCTTGCTTCTTTACGTCCAAATCTAAATAAATTTAGGATTGCGGTCATTATTACATGATATTCGTCCATTTATGTATGATCTAAGATAACATTTATATTAATCCTGAATTTAAAAATAAATAAATCTATGTGCAGACTTTGTTATACTTGATTTAAATATACGTGGTAGACCCTGCATGGGCGTTAATTATAAATAATGTCATTGGTGAATGTGTTAGTCTGGATGTTTAAGCTCGGTCACCAGCGGGGTTTGAAAGTCACGATGTCATCTCGTCCCACTCCCATCCATCTACTGCGCACTACCTCACTCCTTATTTATATTTCTACTTTAATTGGCTAGCCGATTATATTTTTGGCTGCCCAGGGTGAACGGCGAGGACCCTGGCTTATCTAAAATTATCCTCAGGTAGCCAGGGCTTAGGGACCGAGGTCTCACCCCTAACTTTGATTAACAGTCCCTCCTTCCTTTTTGAGATAATTGGGAGTGGTATGAGAAGAAGAGAGCCATTGCGGATGATACAACTGCAGGACCTTGATTATCAGAGTTTGAAAATGATGCCAGACACAAAAACCTAGGGTGCCACAAATCAGACCCGGGGTCCCGGATCCTGGTCCCGCTGGGCAAGCCCATCTTCATTTTTCAGGGTGTACGACACAGCCTGTCACATAGGGAGGCTGTCACTCGAAAAATATATTCATATGATAGCCAGACTTCGAATGTGGCAAGAGGGAGTATCAAGTTTGGGTTAACTTTGATGTGGTTGCTAATATGAATTTATTTTATCTTTTAGCAATAATGACCAGGAGCATGTAAATGTAATGGGCTCTACAGCCTGAAGGGGGAGGTCCCTGACTTATCTAAGAATATCCTCAGGTAGCCAAGCGTTAGGGCCCTTGGGTCCCACTGCAAACTTTGGTCAAAAGTGCCTCCTTCCTTTTAAAGCTAATTTATATACTTTGACTACCCCCTCCGGGTTAGAGTTAGGGAATTCTATGGTTAGCTAACCCTAAAGATTATGTAATTGTTGGAGATTATATATTTGTAGCTAGTGAGACTTGGTTTATGGGAATTGTGTCTGGGGGATGGCTCTTGGCACTGAGGAACATTGGGGGAGGGGGGGGGGTTGCTACCATATGCTTAGTGATGCCAAAAATAGAGTTTTCTCCCTGGGGGTGTGGGGAGGATGTTGGTTGTGAGTGAACTGATTGTGGCCATGCTGCGACTCTACAGAAATGTGTAGAGTCACACTTTCTACCTTTTCACACTTTTCTACTGGTCCAACTGTGGCCATACTGTGATTCTACACATCTGTGTAGAGTCACACTTTCTACCTTTTTGCACTTTTCTACCTTTTCACACTTTTCTACTAGTCCGACCATGGCCATGTTGTGACTCTACACATCTGTGTAGAGTCGCAGGAATCCCTTTGCTATTGGCTCAGCTATTGATCTGATGCAACTCTACACATCTGTGTAGAGTTGCAGGAACCCCCTTGCTATTGGCCCAGCTATTTTTCTAATGCAACTCTACACATCTGTGTAGAGTCGCAAGAACACCTTTGGCATTGGTTCAGCTATTTGTCTTATGTGACTCTACACAGATGTGTAGAGTCACAGGAACACCTTTGGTATTGGCTCGGCTATTTTTCTGATGCGACTCTACACATCTGTGTAGAAATGCACCGGCTATTAGGTTTGATGTGTCACTACACAGATGTGTAGAGATGCATCAGACTATTTGGTATTGGTCCAGCTAATGGCCTGATGCATCTCTACACATCTATATAAGAACACATGAGTTCCACCTGAAATATTTCCTTAATATATAAATTTACAATAATAACATGCTTAAAATATTGAAAGCCAAAGCACTCGAAATCGTAGCTTTCTTGATTCCATTGCGTCGGGTGGTTTGCTTTTTAGAACCTGGATAGCCATTATTTCCAACAATGTGTCGCTTGAGGAGACTATTTTGACTAAGCCTGACACCTCCTTTTCAGCCACGCTTCTCACTGAAATGAACACCAGGTATGTGGTGCCTTGACTTTGCCTGATATGCAAAGAGTGGTCTGGAAATCAGTGGTCGTCCTCCATTCTGGGACCAACCAGAATGAACTAACACAAAACTAAGTAAGATAAATAAAACAGATATGTTAATGACACAACTCACAGCCTTTGCTACTCTCAATTTGCTGCGAAGATCCATTTCCTGGGGGAGCAGAGCCCGAGGTAGGCTGCCTACAACTCTGGGGAGATGCTTTCTCATTTCCATTTGTTGAAGCTTTGGAATGAGCTCCTCTATATGGCGGAGAATTGTGGTGTCTGAAGAGGAATGACCAGATGGAAAAGAGATGACTCCTGTTCCTATAGATGTTCCGCTGCCTTCTTCAATGTTCACATGACTTGTTTGGGTCCTATTTGACTTTGAAAGTGCGAAAGGTAAGTGTTTCTGTGCTTGCATTTAGTGCTCTAGCAAAGGCTCTTAGTAACTATTCCTGAATGAAGAGATGTCATAAATTAATACCTGTCCATTTGCTTACAGGCCCGCTAGCTTCAAAAGCTGTGAAGGACACTGATGTGTGCACCACTTCCCTGTTTGTTCCCATTCAGGACATGGGAAGCACTTCGGGATCTTAAGGTCTACATGGTAAATGGTGCGATGTCCATCTCTGCTTAATGTGAGTCAAATTAATTATGCAGTAGAAATTTATAAGCTTGATTAACCGGAGATCCCTAACACGAAATGTTCTCTCAGAAAATGCGATAACATGGTTGTTATCCCATAGCTGATATGCACGAAAATACATATCTTCTATTCGCCTTGGAATGTGGGCTTCAGCAGAGGGCCAAATTCGTAAAAAGGGAGACATTCTCCAAGGATAATGGCTGCAAGACAGTCAATCCTTAAACAAAGTAGTTACTGTTTTAAGTGCTGAATAGAGAAGGATAATGACACGAAATCACCGTTTATTTTTACGAAGATTGAGAAACACTTTGTCGAAGGTCAGAAACGCAGCTTCGGATCAGTTATTTGTTGCGTATGTGCCATCCTTAGTCTGACCTGGGGGTAAATTAATGTCGGTGATGTGGATAAAATGAATCAGAATGAGTCATTGAATTCTTCAAGACGTGAAATGACATACCAAGCCATGTTTGTGAAAACCAATTCTTTTCAAAGTAGATCTGCAGCCAGTTGAAGCGATTTATGCATCTTTCTGGTTGTAACATATCTTCCTGTTCATTCTCTTCGGTCTCTAATGTACCATGATCGAGCTCAGGTTCAGTTAAGCTCACAGCAGAATCAGTCAAGCAGAGCCTTTTTAAGCGTTGAAAGAACCGTGCTTTGAAGGTTGGCCATTCTTCCAGAGTTCTACATCGCTGAGTTTGACAGAACTAGATAAGCATCCGGAATTGAATGCTAGAGAAAGCCTCGGAACCCCCTCACGGGTGCCACCATCAGCATCCAAACACAGGATAGCCTGAATAATATGGAATTGACAAATTATAATGAAAGCATTCAGAATTGCTGAGGACTTAGCTGAGTACTTAGAAGGAATAGAGAGCAGACACTTAAACACACCATAAAGTATAGCAATGAGTAGAAAGAAACACTTATCTATCATCACTTTTTTTATATTCCAATGACCAGTGCTTTCCACTTCTCAAGATAAAGCTAAAATTTCTTGCCTTTCTGACTCAGTTCAGCTTGATATGGAATTCGCATCTTTAATATAATATAATGAGGTGGTGAAATTACTGGTCAGATCAAGGAAAGTACGAACCTGAGATGATCTCATTTGCTCTAGCAATGACTTTTATTTCTGTCTGCCTTAAATACTGCTGCAATGTTTCGGCGTTGATATTTGCAGAGCGCAGAGCGGAACCTTCCCATTCGTTTAGAAATTTTTAAGAAAATGTTAAGGAGAAACTTACAAGGAACCAGATGTCCATTCCTATCAACATTAATTATAAATGTTAAACCAGCCCTATTCTCATTCATATTTCTCCAGCTGGTATCAATCTCGAGACCATCCTGAGTCCCATGCAAGATAATGTTCTCAAGAGTCCAACGACTGGCCATAGCACAGGTAAACTTCGACATCGAGTCTGCTTTAGAACGATCATGTGAGGTGTAGGTAATACTCGAGATTAGCAGAAGCCTTCTGTATTGATAGAGATAACTCACTAATAAATTTTATCGCGGTTTTGCATAGCCAATATACTGATGGCAATGAAAGGATCATAATGCAGCCTTCCTCGTTTGCGCACTCCTTTCATCATATTCTCCAATTGTAGCTTGGTATATCGGCGCCAGATAGGGTATTGCTGTGGCCATGAGATTGTTGTATTAGGTGGACGTTCTATCTGTAAAGGGTATGTGTGATTGAGGACAACATCTAGGCGAACAACTTATAAATTATATTGTCAGAGTGACCGAGAATAGTGTACCTTTCATTATTGCAGACACGGTCGCAGCTTGAAGTCTCATTCGTGACATAACTTCATTTAGAAGTCTTTTTGAGGGAAGGAACTTGGCGGTTCTTGATGTATCTGGATGCCGTCCCTGTTGGTAAACATAAAAAGTCATTCACATATATTTCTAGCTTAAAAGAACTGTGGTTAGTCTTTGATATTATGAAAAGACGGTGATATCATACTACGAGTTGTACTTTCTCATTGCAGTAAGCACCTTTCTGTGGGATATCACTTGGCTCATTTGTAAATATTATTTCTTGTGCGCCTTCGTCTTGGTCCAGAACTGGGGGAATTTCGAGAGTTATAGGGTTCAGAGCAGTTGCACCTGGATGCGCTAATGGCATCTCATAGCCGCGTATCCTAGCGCAGTACAGGTTCCATCTACAGACAACCTCTTTCTCCTTCTTCGCAAATTCTTTAGCCTCCTCACTCAGTTCGCTGGGATCTTTCCACATAACAAGGAATTGTCTGGCTCGTGGATCATATGGGGAATCGATCGGATGTCCAAACCAGAGGATATCAACCAGAGAGCTGAAGGCATGACGTTTCACATGGAAATCATCTAATTATACTGAGTAAATGAAGGTAAATTGAACGAACTTAATATAATATAGACTGAAACATGCCTGCGAGTCAAACCACCAGGAGAGATCCAATGTCCGAACCTGGGCAATAAGCTTCCATGCAGGCGCTCCTCGAGAGATTTTAGAGAGAAACCCACGGGCATTATTTGATATTGTGGCTGGCCGAACATGGAAGGCCAAGGCAGTAGACTGACCAAGGGTGAGTGGCAGTTGGAGTGTTTCAGTCAACGTTAATGGAGGGATTTGTGATGAGTATACACCCAGTTTATCTGTCAGAGATCCAGTGACAGTTGCTATAGGTATATTAGAGTCAGCCTCGACACGGACATCGGAACCACCAATCGGCCCATAAAAAAGTCCCTCGGAAGTCTGCGCTTTTTTGGAGGGCGTCCAGGGCATCCTTTTCGAGGTGGATCGTCGGCCATTGATAGAAAGAGGTGTAAAGGAGATAATTGGGAGACAGATACAAAATAGAAAAAAGCGAGAAGAGTCATTGACTTAAATATAAATTCTTGTCTATTATTTCTACTAGATTTCTGTAAGATTTGAATGTCGACATCCTCTTCCAAGTTTTTTTTTTCGTTTTCGATGAAGTCAACATCCGCTTCCTTTTTTTTCGTTTCCGAGAGTCCGAATCCATCTCTCTCGGATGAAGAGATCGAAATCTCGTCTTTCAGCCTAGCGAACCAATGGAGGATGATTTTTAGATCAAAAATAATTTTCCCGTACTATATCAGGTATTCACATCCATTTGAATCATAGCTAATTGTTTCTGGTGGTGTAAAGGTCGAGAGACAGACGTCTGGGATGAGAATCCCAAAAGCGCAAGTTGGAATCCCCCCATTGATCCGTCATCACAATGCTGTAGTCATGTGATCAAAATACCTCCTGTGTGTGATGGCCCTTGGGAGAGTTGCGCCATCAAAATACAATGTTCGGATATCAAAATACTAAGTCCAGGGGTCAATTACCATGTGCAGGGGTGATATTCCGTTTTGCATTTCATAGCAGGAAATCAATAGAAATCACTTGCTTCATATGAACGACTTGGATGCTATTTCAGGGAGACTAATCTCGGCCTACAGTGTTTTTTTTTTTTCAATTTCGAATTCATTATCACTTGTAACTGTGTGGTCTATAGGACCGTTGGAGCACTACAGCATTTAGTTTCTATGGTGATCAAATCTACTCTGGATCTTATCTCACAAAAATAAATAAATATAAACAAACAAAGTACTTTGCAGCTTTGTCCACGTGTGACAACGTTGATTCTGACTTCGGCCTTTGCACGACGACATCCTTTTCATCACCCCTGGGCACATATGAAACCACAACGAACCCCGGGTCTTCGGGAATGTCCACCAGAAATCGTCGAAAGCATTATACTTGAGATCGACTCTCCCTGCGACCTACTCCCTCTCGCCCTACCCTGCAAAGCCTTTTGTCAACTCATCATTCCCTACCATCTCCAATTTCGTCTTTTCAGACTATCCGTATACGACGAACTTCTTCCTCCTCAATTTCTTCATCCTCAACTTTGGGAACTCCTATGTGACCGGCCACGAGTACTATCGAGGTTTCGTAGCGCTGAATTCATACAACTTGAAGGCAGCTATGGCGATTCCCGACTGCCATATCGCCTCTTACCCATAAACACCCCATCAAATTTCGTTTTCTTTCTCATCGTCACTTCTATCCTCTCCGCATTATCCGCGGTTCGTCACCTATTATGCTGACAACGAGTCCCAGCCATGTATCATATGTTTGATTTGACATTATTTGTGTAAGGGCAACCCTTGGACTCTGACAGATGTCACACCAGAGCTACCAGAGGGGAAATCCAAAGAGAAAGTCTTGGATTGCCCCTGCTAGCATGAGCCCAATAAATACTGCAAGGAATCAGGAACCATCGATGCCAAGCAATACACAAGAAAAGGACCACTTGAACATCAGGAACAAGGAATGAGAGATAACGGAATAAGACCATATGGACCACCCCAAGCCATCTGATAGAGTGAGTTGAACTTAATATACATCAAACCATCATATTCATATTAGACACATAGTCAGAATCAAACTTTCTCATCATCAGATTCTGAGTCATCAGTTATTCAATCACCTCCTTCCTCCATACACTTATCCCCTCGCTCCCAAAGCTTTCAGTTATCTCCTCCTCCTGAAAAACTTCCATTAGATCATGTACAAGATAACAATCTCATGATGTAGATGTCCTTGAGGATAATTATTATCTTAATCCAGTCAGTGAATCATATACACTACAGGAGAGATGTGGTATGTAAAGCTGATTTAAGTTGTAATATCACACTAAATATACATTATAAGAATTATTATTTGAAAATCTGACACTATGGTCACCTATTCCAGATGACTTGCCATTACTTGCTCCAAAAGGATGGCTTGAAAGTTCCCTCATTGATTGATATATATTGAACCAAATCACCTTTTCAGAGATCCCAGTCAGGATGACATTTATACCATGTCAAATCATAGCAGACCTTCAATTTTATATCCAAAGTCATCCTGGAGCAGAGACAGTTCCAGAAGAGATTAAAGCCAAATGGGAGAACATCATCCCTCCCCAGCATCAGATTGTCTTGCTGGACCACCCCCAAATCACTACTCATGCAGCATTTGGTGTCCAACAAGGCAATCATTGGTTTACAGTCATCTTTGATGACACATTTCAGTATGTTTATGTCTTCAACTGTATATTCTTGAATACCATCCAAGAAGAAAAAACTCATGATGATTGGACAGTCTGGAATGGACCACAACTATGGACACTGGTAGCTGATCTCACGAACTGGAAACTTGGATCAAAGATAATATAAGGGCTTTAAGTTGGTTTGGGGTATGTATTCTTTGCCTTATTCTCAGCCTTCATTTTCTAATAGTCGAAATTTAGAATGGTTCAGATTGTGGTGTAGAGCTCACTGAGATTCTTATCAGCCTCATCCTTGACACAGGCATGAGAATTGATGAAAGAGGGATCTGGCCACTTAAGCCTCACTTATCATGCTCTCATATCTTTTGAGAACAGATGCTTTATCAGATTCTCCCATCTGTTAAAGAAGCCTACCTCTTCTGGAAAGCCAATCACAACCAGAATATCCCAGAAGTCACTCACTGGAATAATGGCATTATTATGGATCAGACCAAACACTACTTTGAATCAGGTCTTGAAAATATCAAATCTATTCAGAATATCATCCAGAGTCTAGCAAGACAAAGGATGGCCTGCCATTCATGCACCTTAACTCCTCCATCTCAGCTAGAAAATCATCAGGAAACTATATCTTTGCATCCAGCAGATGATATCAGTCACAATTCAGTACCCAATGCAACAGGGCATCAGAATCAGAATCTCAACCATCCTTTACCAGATGATGGAGTTGACATTCTTACCTATACTTCAGAAACATTGTTCGACAAAAAAGACATATCAAAGCTCCATTTATTGATATGTCCAAAGTTAAAAGGAAGATAATCAGGATTGATCCTGATTTTGATGACTACAATACAGGCCCTACC
>KN837251.1:130529-148075 GCA_000827215.1 Sphaerobolus stellatus SS14 | reverse complement strand
CATACCTTCTGGGCATAATCCCCAAGATTATTTAGCCTTGCCTGCACCCCCTTTTTATGTCTACCCATCAAGCTTGAAAGTATTGGAGCTTTGGAAAGTGTTTAGAAAGAAGAAAGCTTCAATGTAGAGTCTGTAGGATTGCCCCTGTATGAGTACAGAAAAAATTAGATATGGGCTCATATCAGGACACTGAAGAAGTAAGACCATTAGTGTGTAACCATACAATGGAGAAGTGGGACCTAGAGCAAAGGAAGTAAATGATCCTCCTTATGTTAAACACTTGGAATCTGAAGTCAATGTTTATCTTTAATTTAAACAATTAAAGGGCTGTCACAGCCTGAGTTCTATAGCACGAGAGCCTGATTGAGGGTCATTAATATCACATGTGAAATCTAGAGCAACTATAACTGAATAGATAAAAATACTGATGCTTCAATGGGGACCTGTAATCTAGAGTCGAGAGTATCATCAAGGAAGCCTAATGATGTCCGATGGAATAGGCATACAATCTATAGCAAGGGCTCCAAATACATGCAATGGATCTGCCAATGAATCGATAGCCATAAACTATATTAGAGTAAATACCTATGTATCTTACACATCTATAGAATGCTGTAGTAGGAAATGACCTAAAGGTTAAAAGCAATGGAAATACCACCCACAAAACACCTCAGAACCGAGATGTGAAATCAATAGCACGCAGTGTGTAGCACATTGGTCTAAAGCAACCAGGGAAATGTGACCCAGAAAATAACCCCGAAACCAAGACAAGGAATTTATAGCATGTAAGCAGTAGTTTAGGCACTGGGTGCTATCCTGTTGAGCCATAGCAAAGGTGATTCATTGGAGAATGTATGATAATGTTTTGTCAGATATAACCAGGTATGTATGAGGGATTTTACAAAAACCTATGCAATATAGGGAGGAATGACACCAATACATTATTAATGTATATGCTATAGAGGATATGTCCTCACCCCTAGCCTACATTCTATAGCACTCTGCTACTGAGAGCTGTGGACCTAGCATGCTTGAGCATGGTTCAGGCAAAGACACTACTAATCTATAGCAAAGATAAGTACTATGGCTCACTGTGGCAACGAGGTAAGTTCAATTTTTGAGAGCTAGTCCTTCAATTATTCTAACCAGCCATTATGCAGGGTCACTATTGAGCATGGAACTTTGATAGTTATTTGTGAAGGACAATGGATGACAATGGTTGAGACATAGACATGCCAGTAAGTATTTTAATCAGGATCACTGTCTCTGATGCTAACCTGCTGTATATTTGCAAGGGATTAATTATAATCCCTATTAATTCCTCCTCAAGTCAGTACCTGACTTATATGGATGCATATATGCATACACCTTGTTGGCTTCATGTTAATAACCTTTAAGTCCTTATGGACTTATATGGATACATATATGTGTCCATGTAGTTACATAATATTATTACTTAAGTATATATACATTATGTAATATAGCCAGTATATAATACTGGGTTGGCGACTAGTGCTGACCAGTTATCACTTTACCTTGTAAAACCTAGTAGCTGAATACTATAATTGTAAACAGTCTGCTAGTGCAAGGTGTGATATACTAACCACACAGTAAAGATAATAATCTTTACAATCTGTGAGATCCCCCAGAGTGAGTCCTAGCAGGGGCTCATCCTCTTCTACAGCTGGCACAGATGACTCCCCTATCCACTTACAACCATGATGAGTGCTTATTGTGGTTTATACTATTTGTATTAATACAAATAATATGGTTGAAACAAGTTCTTAACCCATGGTACTTCTGTGCACATGTGCACATTGAATAGGCAAAGTACTACTGCACAATTCTATTGTACATTGATTACTGAAACTTTGGGAGAAAGTTAAAAAAAATAACATGTTGATATCTTATATTCACACTATACTAACTGAACTCAAGTCTTTATTGAGTATTTAGTAGTGCAATAGTGTTTGTTAAAGTATATGCTGGTGCCTAATGCACCAGCACTGTCAGGGGACAGCCTCTGCTTCCCTGACTATATTCATTTTTGCATATTACCTCTCCCTCATTTCATTTCCTGGCATTTGTCCTATGGAGCTCCAGTCCTCAGATCAAGTATGGCAACCTCCCTTGACTATAGATACCACCTCAGATCATATCCAGACCTAGATATATTCCTATCATCTGTTCATTTATTATCTTCTTCATTGCTTCACTCCTGGCCTTGTTCCAGCTCTTAGATCAAGTACAAATTCCATGATGGACATCTATCACTCTGGACTTGACCATCATCAAGTCTAGACAAATCACAAGTATCTCCTCTCATTGGTTCAGGATACTTCCTTAGTTTACCAGGTTCCTACTCCACCCTCCTTGGTTATCTTCCTTAGGATATCTCAGAAGACCTTCTCTATTGGATTCTTATTCCTTTGATTGCTTTTCCTATTTACCCTGGTGATGTGCAGTTTCATTTCTATCCTGTCATTCCTTTGCTTCTAGTCTCTCCTTCATTTTATTATATTTTATTATCTTCTTCCTTTATATTTGAGGATACTATATTGCTAGTATTCAATGATGTCACCAGAGCTTCTCATTATCTTCTTTCACTTTCTGCTGCTCCCTATTTTCTCTATTTTCCTATATTTTCTCCTTTGACATTATTTGGTAGATAGTCATCTTATGGGCATTGTAGGTGCTATTGGTCAGGAAGCCTGGGAGTGTTGAGCTGAGTTTGAATCTGCTGGCATATGGAGATGTGGCCACCTGATGGGGGTTTACTTAGACTCTTATCTTTGGATTTCCTCTGTCAGACCAGTTATGATGAGCTTGCAGAGTTCAGGTCTTGCTCTGGCTGTAGAGTTGCCCTTACAAGCACACTAATCTGCAAGCCATTGTGGACAATTATATAGCATATATGTACATAATATAATATGTAATATATATAATATTGTTATTATGTTACAACTTGATAATACCAACTTGCTTGTGTAGGCATTTGCATTGGGATGGGGTTAAGGAATGTGTCAGTCTTTTCATGGATCTCAGGAGTTTCATGTCAGGAGGGACATTGATTCAATGCTTAGTGTGTTTGTTAAGCTTCACTTCGGCTAGTGTTAGAGTGAATGTGTCAGTGAATTCTGTAATGAGATTAATGACATGGTTACATTGGGTTGGTGCCAATGAGTCCCCAATGGTGATGGGCTGTAAGATTTCCACAATGCATTTGGCACAGAATATGTGGTTGTTGCCATAGATGGGTCACATGACTTGCAGTACAAATGTGTTGTTTTGCATTTGGTTAACCTGTCTGTGTCATTAATTCCTCACCCTTCATAAGGTAATAAGGTAGGGTCAATGGCAATTGTGAGGCATGGGTCAGATTTGGCAGCTTGGAGGTCATTTTTGTCTGCTAAATGGAGAGGATCAGAGACTGTAGGAGGGTCTGTAGAGTGTGGGAGGTTTGTAGATGCAATGTGTGGATGTTGCTGAGAAGTGGTGTCATGGAGTCTACATAGGTGTGGTGAGCAATTTGGTATTGTGATATTATGCATGCCAATCTTGAAAATGAGGGTATCATCATTGTAGTTGTGTACAGCCCTGGTGGTTGCAAGCCACAGTTTGCCTAGTAGGACTTCAAAAATGCCATGTGAGTTAAGGATTTTGAAGGTGATTTTTGTTGCAATTCTATCAACATCAATCTGTAGTAGGATGGAGCCAAGTGATTTGATGACATGGCCACTTCCTATGTATGCTCCAACACTAGAGGGGGTAGCAGCACCCAATAAATCTTGAAATTGTGTCCATAAAGAAGAGTTGGTAGTGCATAGGCCAGAGCCATTGTCAATTGTGGCTTGGATCCATATTGGACAGATTCCAATGAAATCAGCATGTGTAATGAAAGAAAGTTTAAAGCACTCCAAATCATTGCATCAGTCACACAGTTTAACAATCTTCATCTTTGTATAGTTGTTGAGTAGGAAGCCACTATGGTGGACACAATTGGTGAGGTGTTGAGCCCATAGTTGGAAAAGAGGGATGTGATCAGGTGAGTAAGGGAAATAAGGAGTTCTATTTGTTCCTACTGAGCTACAACAATGGTGTGGGACTATTTGATGAAAACTGTTTAGCTGAGAGTCTGATGTTTGGAGGCATAAGGGAAGTCTCCTCATGGTGTCTGGTTCCTCAGGGAGACTGGTGTTAGTCAACAATCCTTACAGTTATGGGAGACAGCACCAGGATCTAAGTGTTACCTCTGTTGCCATTTCCCATCATGTGATTCACATCATTGATGATGGACCTGTTTGTGGGGTCATGGAGGGGTGTGTATGTATGATAGTTCAGCTCATGGTGGATGTGTTGGGCATTGTATGCATATTGTGATGGTGGGAAGTGTGGGCTAGGCTTGTATCTAGAGTCAGAATGATGGGGCATGGCTTTGTAATGGTACAATGGGGTGGTTGGGTACAGGGAAGAGTCATAGTGTGAGAAGGGTGCAGGGTTGTATGTGTAGAAGCTGGAGTTGGGCATGTATCCAGCCTCACTGAAGTTGGTGACATAATTGTGTCCTGGGGGTTGTGGCTCATTGCTACAAGCTGGCAAGATGTCTGTTCTTTCTCCAGCAGAGGCATATTCTGTGTGCATTTGGGTTCATTGCAGTTATGGCCTGGCTTGCCACATCTCCAGCACTCTTTGCTTTCTGGGGTCAGTAACCCAGGGCTGAGGGGGTATTTCATCTTGAGGGTGGGCTGAGTGGATCCTCTGTATTAGGTGTCCCAGGTACATATGGCTTTTTTGTGCAAGTGAAGCTGTTGGCTGAGCTTGTAAACATCATAGCTGTAGACAGGCAATTGTACCTTCACTGACCGGTGGATAAAACTATTGGTCAAAGACTTAAGTGGAGATATATATATCAAATTTATAATCCTATTTCAGTAAGGGAACATAACGGAGTGGATCTAATTGGCCTAGCGGGACAGCCTGGCATGATGTTGATATCGTGACCTTTAAGAACCGTTCACTTCCACTCCAGTATTATTTCTTTATAAAATGGGAAAAAATCTATGCGATACATTGTGGTCGATGAATAAGGAAAAGTACTACATACCTTTAAAGCGAGATACCTTGGAAGCAGGCCAGTAAACAGTGTCGGTAGCGTCGAAGCCGAAGTCGGAGGAACTACTTCCGATGACGGTTTTACGACCAGTGCGCGACGGGATGCAATAGTGTAACCAGGATCAGTTTGATTCATCAGGTAAGATCGAAAAACATATGACAGTGAAATAGGAATGCTCCGATGCAATATTACAACAGATAATGGGAAGGCCAATGATCAATATCACCCGACCCGGACCCTTTCAAGTTTTTTCCTATTTATCACGGGATTGGAATATGGAATAAAGGATAAAACACATGAGTTGATCCTAAATCAACATTCTTGTAGGAATAATTCCCCACATCAGCAAAGCTTGCAAAATGTATATAGCACTAGATAGCCTACCTAGTTCGCCTAGAGGAGACGCCCGTGGTAGGCGAGGTAGGCTATTGCGGATTCGCTAAATACGATATATAGCACTATCTATGACTAGATACCTCTATCTACTGCTCATACCGCCCCCTACCGCCAGCGCTAAGACGCGCCCGTGCCAGGTTTCCTGATGCACTAAAACACGTTATATCTCTGCTTATATTAAATCGAGTCAGCAACTATCAAAGGAGTCGTGTAGTTACACTGAAGACTCCACTGGCAGCTTAGAATACCCGAGATACTTGATAAGTGAGTCTTGATAGATATTCGTATAGTTTTTAGCATATTGTTTAAGTTCCAATACAGACATAAATATCAGTCAGACCGTTTCTCGTGGTTTTCGAAGCCTTAATTAAACAAAAAATTGGAGGTAAAGCAGCTCTGGGATTTATCAAAGGGTTGAGTAAAACATATATCATACAACGGATGTTCTGCGGAATAAAGTACATTGGTACTATGAACGCCCGTACAAAGCTCGGATGGATTTAGACATATCTCATGCTATACTCGTGGCCCTGAAGTTTGTAGCATTGACCATACTTATCGACAGGGATCGTGTACAAGATCTCCCCCAAACATAAAGGGCCGCTTTTGAAGCAAGATTAATCAGAGAGTGGAGTGAAATAACTTGTGCAGCCATACCTCCAAAATTGAACGTAGTTCTGATCATGGGGGTAGATATAGAGGGAGTGAGTCGCATAATCAATGTCGCCACAGAAGATCGCGGGGCCAGAATGAGCGTAGCTCGGTTCTTTACAATCGTAATCCTTGTACTGATTCATCTAAAGGAAAGATTGTTCAGTTTCCAGTAAATATGAGGTAGGAATAATCATAAAAGACCTTATAATCGTTGGCGACGGCGCCATGAGCACAAAGCAAGAGTGCAGTAAAGATATGGCTAAGCTGCATGGTGATTAAGTAGTAATGGAACGGGGAGTGCGGTGGTTGGAGTTAGAATCAGTGCGAAAGCTGTGGACTTAAATACACTGGCAGCCATACTGGTTATAATGGTCAGCAGGCTCAGATATGGCTCAAAGTTCTGATTTGGGAAGGGCTGCCAAACAGGAAATGGAAGACTCTCGCCCACTGAGTTTTAGGGTAGCTAAAATAAGCATAATGCATAATTAGTTAATATCAGCGAAATAGTATTAAGCTGACCCTCACACCATCTAGCTTGTAGTTTCTACCCTTGGTGGAACTAAAAGTTCAAATAGGTAATATTCACTAAAAAATGCATCCTACGCCATAGCATTACTGATTAAGGATTAAAGGTACATCGATATTAATATTAAGAAACATTTCACTAAACACAATAGGGTAACATTAGTCGGGGATTGACAGGATCATGATGTGATTTCGTCCCTGTGACCTTGGACGTCTCCTTTCCATTCTTCCGTCGGGTATAGACGCTGTATCAAGGAAATATGTCAATACCTGACACTTCGTGAGTAACGAAAAACGACATCTTACATACTTAAGCCAGACATATTTCGAAAATTCATTGGCGAGGATATCGAAGCCGCAGGAACCATGGGACGTAATAACGCCTGCCTAAATCAAGAAATGGAAGCAAGCAAGCGCCAAACCAGGTTGTAGCGAGGAAAATATGTCAACCATACAGCAAAGTACTCCAATAAATATTGAGGAGTATTAGTAGTGATAAGAGTCGATGATCAATAGCACACCTTTGGGGTTTTATTTGTTATGAGTTGGCGAGTTCAACTGCAGTCCCATAATTTGAACATTCTTGGAAGTAAATAATGTGTCTCCTGTTAAAACGACTATATCCATATTGTTAATCCAGCAATTATTGATAGAGGCAGTTAGGTATCCACCTCGTAGGATCCATTTTAAGACATCCGAGATCTCTGACAAGCGGGTATGAGCTGTTTATAATATTTGGGCGGTACAAGCCATCCTTTGGAACTTCCAACAACGTCACAAACCTTTCCAGCCTTCTACGAATATAATTGAAAATCATCCTCGAGTGGTGAATCCTTCTTCCTCCTTCTCCGTGACTTCAACTCTGTGTGGACATTTCTGCAGTAAGTTTAAAGCGAATGATTACTTCAGGAGGCCTAAAGCCTGATATCAAAGCGCTAGAGGCATTAAACCTCCATATAAATCTAATTCTACTCAAATGTCAAATTTATGAGACTTCCGATGTCGGAGGGATAAGCTGGACTTTGAGTTCTCGTGCTATTTGTATTTTTCGAATCTTGAATAGCGCTGAATATTATGGCGGCCTTGGTTTTCCCGGTGTGAAGAATATGGAGTAAGGAGCGTTAGGATGAAGCTGGAAAATTGGGAATGGACTAGCACATTCAAGAATATAGGCTAGACAGCCGGGGTGCATAGCTTAAAATGTATTATTTCAATAATAAATCATCAAAGGATTCCAAATAAAGTAAACTGTTTTCTGACTTCGACTTAGGATATTTACACACTGTAACACAATGTGAAATGCTTGAAGAACGTATTTGACGTGACGTACCACACCGCACCTTCGTATTCCATGAACACTCTCCGTCACGTTCATATCCCACCTTGTAATCCTGAAGAAGCATACTTTTGTCAACCGAGGTACCGTTATATCTCTTGCTCGCACTATTCTTGCAGTTGATTCTCTTCACGAAGGGATACTCTGCTATGCAAGCGAGATATTTTGAACCTGTTCGGTAACGATAACTTGAACTCTAGAGGTGAGGAACGAATTGGAGAAAAATGCCACAAGAGAATATGCACACGAATCTCGTAGAAATAATATGCAAATGACCACCTGCAAAACCATGCATCCGTCATCGCCAGGACACCTAGAGCACATTTGCAACCTGTGCTGGACTGGATTCACAAAGACCGAAACGACCTGATGGATCCTGTTTTGACATGACTAGATATGAAACAGATCTGTCAGAAAAACATCTAATCTTATTAAGGAATGCACAAAATAGAACCAGTATAGGACAAGAAATACCTCGTAGGACAGTCTGCGTTAAGGATCTGGGGAGCGCAATGGTGATGGAGAGTCAACAAAGGTCTTATTTGATCAACACTTACATGATACACAAGAGTCCACAAGTACATATTGCCTACAATAATACAAATCCTTTACAGTCTGAACTTGGGTGCGGTAGTTACCTGAAGGTTTCATGAGCGGTCGTCACGGATTCTCGGAAGCTGGTTTTGACGAGGTCGGTCCCGTGGGCAGACTATCGAGAATTTGTCGAGAATGGATCGTACCGAATAGAGTTCAACTTTGAATTAACTTGAATAACAGAGTCACCTTACGGTGTATCGAAGCAGACTTTCAAGCAGTATTTGAGAGAGAGAGTCCGATAAGATCCAGCGCCAGCGAGAATAAACTTGAAGATACGCCAAATAAAGGTTGTTGGTGTTGTTGAGAGATCCGACAAGCGGGCTTGCTCCGCTTTGGGATGTGCTCCGCAATTAGCGAGGGCAACCCGTCCTTCTCCTCACTACCAGCACACTGGACAGCAACCCGGCGTTCTGTATACGCTGGAGATGTGCAATTTCTCTCATTGGAGTAGATACCCACACTGACGTTCTTTATAGCCTCAATTCCTTCTCCAATCATTCCTCGACAATTATTAACGACCACCTTAGCTATATAACAACATTTTATCCACGAAGACTCTCGAATGAATTATCGGTCGCTGGAAACCATCTCTCTTTATCGAGGTACGAGCCAGGATCTGGCAAGGGACACACAAACTGTTCAACCCCTCTATAACCTCTCAATAGATGGGCTGCACAAGACGAAGCCTGAGTGCGTCCTCGATTCATTTAATTATTTTATTTTTAGTTTCCTCCAGGTTTTCTCTAACAAGCTCAAACTCTTTTAGATGAACACAAGGGTAAACAATACTTTACATAATTATCTCAACTAATGGCCGATTCCTTTCCATTATACATTCGGTAATTCTAAAATTAAAGGAGCTCTAGCGGCCGAGTGTGCAATCCTAAATTCAAATCATTCCTGTTTGATACCTACCCTTACATTTACTGTGGTAACTTATCATAGTTTTTTTTAAAAGATTTGCATCATCATATCTGATCTTTTACAGAGACTAAAGTACGACTCGGCCGATTTATTTAACGGCTAGTTCTAATTCCCGTGATCTCTTTTCAGACTCTGCACGCTCAAAGGTATTTTTCTCTGGATATTTGGTCGACTCGTTCCATCTTGATAAACTCGTCAATGAAATTGTGGGACACTGGTCATAGCGCCTTGTTACTCTCCTGTACGGGGACCTATTGCTTTCGGTAAGCATTCATAGTGCGATAGAAACTTTTAAGACGAACATATTTTTTCAAGGTTGCGCTAATGCTCAACAATTCATTTGGATGATATTCAATGTCATTCGGAAAGAGTCCGCTATCACAGAAGACATTGATATGGCGCTTCTAAAAGGTGAATTATTCGATCTTTCAAGGGGCTATATGGAACTGATTATGTTTCAAGGTGTGCAAGTGCAGATGGACAAAGGGCTCCATATCGGATCTTTGGCCAGCCTCAAAGTACGACACTCTTTAACTGAGTTATGTTTAGCGGATTTACCTGACAATGGAGTGGAAATTTGACATGGATTCTCCAGCTGATATGCATCGGTATGTAGATTTAATTTTCCAAGTGGCAGAATACTATCATCTACTAGTCACCGATCTCTACCCTTTTTTAATTCGCGGGTCAGACCAAATATACAAAACAGCAAATTTATTAATGCCGCAAAAAATTCCACTCCTTCGTACAGTATATTCGAAGAGTCGTGTTACTAGGTTCGTCGAATATCCCTTTCCATTTTTCTCACTGGGCTGACTAAGATATTATATTCTATTTTTCGCCCGGAATATTCACCACCGAAATAACGAGTACGTCAATCAAATCCCTCGTTGACATAAATATATTAACCAATCCAATCATACATCCCCGTTGGCAAAAAATACCGTGAAAAGAAAGGTATACCTACCGACTGACCTGGAATACACGAGGATATCGCAGAGTTAGTGTGGTCTTTGGCTGTGGATACTTATTCTGATTACCCCGAGGTACGAGGGCCGATGTAATCGGCTTATATCTTGACCGTCGGGGCGATTTACAACTTTTCTCCCAGTCACAGATATGTTCCCACCCCTCGCCAATTTTGTACTCAGACTGTATTCGTGAGACACTTGGCATTACCTAGCGCCCAAGTACACAAAGTTCAAAACGTGGTAGGAGGAGGAGGAGGAGTAGTGGCCGGCATGGGTCCCAGTGCGGAACGCCGGTTTGCTGCCTAACGTGCTGCGTACGTAAGCAATGTGTCGCACACCTTACGCTTACCATCGCAGCACGCCGCAGCCACATACTGCGTAGACGGTCAGGTAGCCTGCTAAGCCTTAAAGAGATTATTATCACTCATTCTCACTCCATATTGGCCCATCTAGGGGCTCGGAAAACCATGTTCAACTTGAGGGAGAACGTATGATGGCCAAACATGATTCAAGATGTGACTGAATACTGTAAATCATGCAGTGTATGCGCAATAAGTAAGCCCAATAATCAGAAACCGATGGGGTTGTTGCGAACCTTGGCAGTACCGAAACGTCCTTGGGAAGCCATCGGAATTGATTTTGTAGGACATTTGCCTGCATCACGCAATAGACATGGCGAATTCGACTTAATTTGTGTAATTATAGACCATAACATGTATGGTGCACCTCGTCCCTGTGAAAATAACCTACAAAGCGACTGATATGGCTGAGATTATTTTCAAAACAGTTTATAAGTTGCACGGCTTACCAGAAAGAATTATCAGTGATAGAGATTCACTGTTTACAAGTACTTTTTGGAAAGCACTCCATGTATTGCTAGGGACCGAATTAAGAATGTCATCTTCTTATCATCCGAAGACGGATGGAGCAACAGAACGGGCCAATAGGACTATGACACAAATGTTAAGGCAATGTGTGTCTTTATCACAGAAGGATTGAGTTAACAAATTACCAGCTATCGAATATGCAATGAATTGTGCACGGTCGGAAGCAACTGGATTCTCATTGTTTTTCCTTAATTATTGACGAATGCCAAGATCCTTAATTTAGGAAGCGAATGAAGGACGCAATAATGACAGCACATGATGTGAAAGCCCGTCGTCTGTAGGGCTCACTGAGCGGTCACACAACTTGACAGGACCACTGTGTATACGTCTAAGAACTAGGACGGTCTACATGTACGGGGTACGGGTTACAGGTTCGATGCTTATGTAAGTTTCTGTAATGTCTATAATGGGAAATGCAAATGTGAAGGTCCAATCGTAGTAAGACTAGGTCACCAGGCTTACATGATGAGGTCATTGAGGGACGGATCAAGTAAACCATACAGGCAAATAAGCGACGCCGCCTTGCTGATTTTGTTAAGGGAGACCTAGTCTATCTGTCAACAAAACATTTGAAATTACCCAAACAACGAGCACGCAAGCTTACTCCGAAATACATCGGTCCCTTCAGGATTATTGATGTAATTGAACAGGGAGCCACATACAAATTGGAATTAAGCTATGAATTGAAAAAACGAGGAATGAATTCGTCGTTTAATGCTTCACTGCTAAGAATTCACGTACCCAATGATGATAGAAGGTTTCCAGGCAGACAGCTAACATAACTGCCAGGGTTTGGAGAAAATCCACGAGAATGGGCTGTAGAAAGAATATTACAGCACTGAGGAAAAGGAACTGAATCAAATTTTGAAGTGCTATGGAATACGGGAGACAAAACATGGTTCAATTATGAAGAAATTAAAGGGATAAGTACATTAGAATCTTACCTCGAAGTGATGGGCGTTAAGCTGGTGGCAGACTTGCCTCGTGGCAAATTACTGCAACAGGAAGCTATTGAGTTACACTCTGCCGCGATGTCGCCCAGGGATTTATTGAGCCAATCAGTAGAAAAACTTAACCTAATAAGGAAGAACAGAAAAAGTATAAAAGGAGTTGGTAAACAAAGTTGCACAACAGCAAACCTTCGCACAAGAATCACACTTACATCTGAAATCACTTCCATGCCTGTATATCGCCCTTCCAACAACCAACAATATCAATTTCGTCGTCCAAACTCAAATCGAGGACAGCCTCAACCGGTGGGGGGCATTTCCATGTCTGAAACGGCATTGGGCCTCGTCCTCAGCGCAGTTATTCGGGGAAGAACTGCAGATCATTATGATTCTGCGGGACCATCATTTGGAGGTCAAGCTTACCGAAGAGATTATTATAATGACAACTATCATAACTTCCAAGGTGGGCGAGCAAATTGTGGAAACCGAGGCAGAAGTCGCCCAACATCGGGGGTTACAACCACCAGACACGTCATTCCGTTCACTTTGGACAGCCTAGGAGCGAGCAGAATTATCCAGGCCTAGAGCCATTGATTATTAATATAATTGGGGACTTACAAAAGATTACCACAGGGCGTCGCAACACACCATATCCTGGGAGAGGAAGGTCGCCAACTCCACAAGATGTATAGCCACTATCCGAAAGCAGAGGGAGCAACCTGCCTATCGGAGAAAAGCTTCCGAACAGCAAAGGCAAGGTCCGCACCAATGTACAAGAAGAGGAGCTTCCAGCAAGAGCAAGCTGGAGGGAGTGGCCTAATGGATGGGCTATTTTGCAGGTGAGGATGGTGAAGTGGAGGATGGAGAGGCTGGAAGGAGAGGCTGATACTGGGGAGATTGATATCTTCGCTGGATTAGATATCACTGGCCTCACTCAAGAGTAAACGGTTTGCGCACTGTTTCCCATCTGTTCCGCTTTGATATTTCAAAGTGTGTTATTTATTTATTAATATCTTAGTCGTCTGTGACAAATATACATATGGTATTCGATTTATATTCCGGTTTAAGTACGGTATCGGAATTTCAGGATCACACCACTTATGTGTTCAGTCATCATTCAAAAGTCCTATCATTTTCGGAGTCTTGCTGACTCAATCCACCGTAGATAGATAGTATGAAATGACCTTGATTACCTGTATTTTACCCAAGACCTGTCGACATATGACACACTGACTACTCTTTTGTCTGAATACTCGTAAACTCGTCAAGTTTCTTGAGGGATTAGCTTCGTCCAAATAAAGCAAACCCTTACATTAACACTTTATCTTTATTAGGTCCCTGAGCAGCCTAACATGTATGACTGCACATTATACATGACACATTACATAGATCAATTTGTCACAAGCATGAGTCAATTTTTAAAGCTTTGAAGGTGATTTGTGTCAATTCAAGCTTATCACGAAGCTGACAGATTGTGCTAGCAACATGATTCTCCTGTCCTTCAGGACCCGGAGATCTGGCGTCCCGATCTAGCCAAGGATGCCAGAAACACGCTTACTCTTCAAGCCTCACATTATCCTCGCATCTTAAGCTGCTCTCTACCCTAATTCTCCTTGACTCTCGGTATTGGCCCTATCTTGTATTCTTTTCTACTGTGACACAGCAGGCCTTATTTTATTACGTTTTGTCCCTCATTTCACAGTAATAATATGCCTTTGCTACTTGTCATGTTTCTAATTGTTTCGATGTTATGCTATCATTCTGATGTCATATGATATCCCTAAGCAGGAGAGTATTTGGACCGGCTGCGGTGGGGTAGGCAATTCTCGGCACTAGTAGTCAAGCAAAAGAGTGTGCAACAGCATCAGGGCAGAGTGCTAGCAATTGCCAAACACGTTACCATCAAACACCACCAAGCATCCTCTCACCTGCGCACCCAATATGCAGGCACCCTTGCAACGCTACTTACAATATACATATTTGCAAAGGTGTTCAGGTGATCCTGCGCAATGGGAATTTTGGGTTTGCTGTGATTGTGCACAGCAGCAACATTAGTGTCAGCACCTGACAGCACACCTGACACCTTCTCTCTCTTTGTTTTCTAAAACACAAATTCCCTTTGCTGCCATGCATTTCCGATTGTTTCAATGCTATCTATGAGCCATAGTACCTATCTAAGCTGTAGAAAGCAGGGCCTTGACCTATTTCCTACTTGAGCATTCTAGGTGGGGACATCAGCATAGCACTGCTACAGAATAGGTGCGGGGTCATACTGCGATAGTATCTATAGTACGTGCATTAGCAACATGCATGGCCATTCCCTTCTGTAGATTCATAGGCTCCACATTTTGCGTGACATACAGAGGAACTAATTGTTGCCTACCATTATTTTCGGTTTTGGGAATATATTGCTGTAGATCTGTAGGGTAGTGCCTAGCTACATCCTCACTATAGATTTGCTGTCCTGGATGTGGTGCGCTACTGCCTTTGCTGTAGATCTGTAGCCTACACCTGGCTTGGAGCTCCGCTATAGATTTAGGGACCCGGTGTCACCTGCATCTTATATTCACAATTGCTATAGCCACTGGGTTCTAACAATATACATCCTAGATGCTATAGATTCCTGAGCTCTCAGTGATGGCAGGTGGTTTGCATTTTAGAAGGATTTTTGACCGAGGCCAGTCTAGGGTGTAGGAACGAAATATGGAGTTAGGGTTAGCTAACCCTAAATGACAAGGATGACTGTGAACTACCAGCTGGGTATTCGCGGCCGTGACAGTGTGTCACTGCGTGACATGCTGTGAACACCCAGCTGGGTGTTCACGGCCGCGCCGGCCCAGCTGAATATCCACAGCCGTAAACACCCAGCGCGCAGGCCCTGCTGGGTATCCACGGCCGTAAATACCCAGCTGGGTGTTCATGGCCATGGATATCCAGTTGGGCCTGCACAGCCGTGAACACCCAGCTGGGTGTTTACGGCCGTGGATACCCAGCTGGCCTTGTGCGGCCGTGAACATCCAGCTGGGTATTTACGGCCGTGGATACCCAGCAGGGCCTGCGCGACCGTGACAGTATGTCACTCTGTGTGACACACTGTGAACACCCAGCTGGGTGTTCACGGCTGCGCAGGCCCAGCTGAATGTCCACGGCCGTGAACCTCCAGCTGGGTATTTATGGCCGTGGATATCCAGCTGGGCCTCCACAGTCATGAACACCCAGCTGGGCCTGCGCGGCCGTAAACATCCAGCTGGATGTTTACGGCCATGGATATTCAGCTGGGCCTGCGTGGCCGTAAACACCCAGCTGGGTGTTTATGGCCGTGAACTACCAGCTGGGTATTCACGGCTGTGACAGTGTGTCAAAGGGACCATGTGAATATTGATAGAGGCTTTGAGATGAAGATGATGAGTCTTCCAAATAAGACTGTCAATATCTACAGAAATGTAGACTGGGGCATTTTCTGTAGGTATGGCATCTCTGGTGATATCAAGATGAACCATTTCTGCATTCTCACAGTCCTCAGGATCATACCTTATGCCTCTGATAAAGAGATCAAAGCCATTTCCTGACCTTGGGTCACCAGCTAGTTCAAGAAGTTCCTGTATTCCTAGGAAGCAAATATCAATGATAGCCTCTCTGGTATTGTTCCTACGAGTCAAGTCCCATCTCTTGAGAGATTCTGGGAGAATATGTTCTCCTGATAGCTCATTGATAGGCAAATAATGCTCTTCAGGCTGCTCTGGAGATTGGGAGATGAATGTTTGGGCAAAGTTATTATCAATTCGATATCCATAATCAGTTCAGAGAGACCAGATGCTGAGAGGATCCAATTGAGTTCAATTGAATATGGGAAAGTTTGTGATATGCTGAGGAACACCCATGGTCTCCTGAAGGGTAGGGCCTGTATTGTAGTCATCAAAATCAGGATCAATCCTGATTATGTTCCGTTTAACTTTGGACATATCAATAAATGGAGCTTTGATGTGTCTTTTTTGTTGAACAATGTTTTGGAAGTTACAGGTAAGAATGTCAACTCCATCATCTGGTAAAGGATGGTTGAGATTCTGATTCTGATGCCCTGTTGCATTGGGTACTGAATTGTGACTGATATCATCTGCTGGATGCAAAGATATGATTTCGTGATGATTTTCTGGCTGAGAAGGAGGAGTTAAGGTGCATGAATGGCAGGCCATCCTTTGTCTTGCTAGACTCTGGATGATATCCTGAATAGATTTGATATTTTCAAGACCTGATTCAAAGTAGTGTTTGGTCTGATCCATAACAATGGCATTATTCCAGTGAGTGACTTCTGGGATATTCTGGTTGTGATTGGCTTTCCAGAAGAGGTAGGCTTCTTTAACAGATGGGAGAATCTGATAAAGCATCTGTTCTCAAAAGATATAAGAGCATGATAAGTGAGGCTTAAGTGGCCAGATCCCTCTTTCATCAATTCTCATGCCTGTGTCAAGGATGAGGCTGATAAGAATCTCAGTGAGCTCTACACCACAATCTGAACCATTCTAAATTTCGACTATTAGAAAATGAAGGCTGAGAATAAGACAAAGAATACATACCCCAAACCAACTTAAAGCCCTTATATTCTCTGGGTTTGGTCCAAGTTTCCAGTTCATGAGATCAGCTACCAGTGTCCATAGTTGTGGTCCATTCCAGACTGTCCAATCATCATGAGTTTTTTCCTCTTGGATGGTATTCAAGAATATACGGTTGAAGACATAAACAGACTGAAATGTGTCATCAAAGATGACTGTAAACCAATGATTGGCTTGCTGGACACCAAATGCTGCATGAGTAGTGATTTGGGGGTGGTCCAGCAAGAAAATTTGATGCTGGGGAGGGATGATGTTCTCCCATTTGGCTTTAATCTCTTCTGGAACTGTCTCTGCTCCAGGATGACTTTGGATATAAAATTGAAGGTCTGCTACGATTTGACATGGTATCTAATAGTGAAACCAGGTCAGTTCAGGCTGGGTTTTGCGAGCCCCTAGGGTTAGTAAACCCTAACTTATGTAAGCAGCTTATGTTAGTAAGCATGAATATGCTCTATTAAAATTCAAGGCAGATAATGAAAGTTGAAAAACAGTGATATATTGATATTGATTACTTATTGTTAATTCAACAGTATAAAATACTTTCCACACATTGTAAGGCAAATGTCATGCAAGTGCAAGCTTT
>KN837251.1:113863-130429 GCA_000827215.1 Sphaerobolus stellatus SS14 | reverse complement strand
CAAACAAGTGATGTCTAGTGAAACTCGAGTCAAGTGCAAGTTATACATGCAAGTAAGTCAAAAGTCAAGTGAAGCAAAAGTCAAGTCTATGTCGAGTGTGGCCAGCAAGGATGTCAAAACTAGCAAAACTGGAGTCTAATCTGAGGCTGAGACATAATGCAGTAAGAAGTCAAGTTGGTGTGAAACTCAGAGTTGACTTGAGTTTCGCATTAAAGCTGACAAAGACTTTGATGCGAAACTCAGAGTCGACTCAAGTTTCACATCAAAGCTGACAAAGACTTGGGAAACTCAAACAAGCATGTCATGTCCAGCGAAACTTGAGGCTAGTGCAAGTTTTGCAAGGATGCAAGTCAGAGGAGAAGGCTAGCAAAACTCGGAACTCCAGTAGTGAACTCGTCAAGTCCTAGTTGTACAAGCAAGTCAAAAATCAAGTCAAGCCACAGTCAAGTCTATGTTGAGTTTCACAAGCAAGCATGTCAAACCTAATAAAACTCACACCTAGTCTAAGGTTGACATGTAATCCAGTAAGAAGTCAATTTGATGCGAAACTCGAATCGGCTATGAGTTTTGCATCAAAAGCTGACAAAGGCTGACAAAGACTTTTGATGCGAAACTCAAGTCAGCTATGAGTTTTGCATCAAAAGCTGACAAAGGCTGACAAAGATTTTTGATGCGAAACTCAAGTCGGCTATGAGTTTTGCATCAAAAGCTGACAAAGGCTGATAAAGACTTTTTGATGCGAAACTCAGGTTGGCTATGAGTTTCGCATCAAAGCTGACAAAGACTTGTGAAACTCAAAGCAAGTCTGAGTTGTACAAGCTAACAGTAGAAATGTCAAGTACTTCTAAGTCAAGTCTATGTTTGACAACCAAGCATGTCATGTCCAGTGAAACTTGAGGCTTTGGGACGCAAGTAAGAGGACAAGGCTAGCAAAACTCGAAACTCCAGTAGTGAACGAGTCAAGTCCTAGTTGTACAAGCAAGCAAGTCAAAAATGAAGTCAAGCAACAGTCGAGTCTACATTGAGTTTCACAAGCAAGCATGTCAAAACTAGTAAAACTGGCACCTAGTCTAAGGTTGACATGTAATGCAGTAAGAAGTCAATTTGATGCGAAACTCATGTCAGCTATGAGTTTCGCATCAAAAGTCTTTCAAAGCCTGACAAAGACTTTTGATGCAAAACTCAAGTCGGCTATGAGTTTCGCATCAAAAGCTGACAAAGCCTGAGGAAGACTTTTGATGCAAAACTCAGCTTGACTCTGAGTTTCAACATCAAAGTGTAAAAAAACCACACAAGGGAGGATCCGAACCTCAACCACACATAAATATTAGTTAGTCACAACCCCCCACTACATCAACTGACCTTCATACACTAAACATTGGTAGCATCGTCATGTCCGCAATCTATATCCGACTTCATAGCATAGAGATCACGAAAGCTGCCAAATTTAGGTGTATAATATGTTGTATTTCTTATATATATATATATATAATCACGCTAATATCCTCATTATATACGACTGTTAATCTCTCCCCCTCACCTCTCAACGATGACTGCACAAGTATACCCATCATCCACATCGCCTCGACGCTGCCTCTGGTGGCATACAATAATATCTGGAACGGCAGCTCGACATTCACCATCATCATGTACGCTGATGGAATAAGGATATACATTCCGGGCAATATCGCACTGTGGGGTATGAGGATGCCTGGTGTCGCATCATCGCTGTAGGAACCGGATGAGAGGACTTGGGTGGTTGGGGTTCCTGTGGTGTCGGTTTTGTCAAGGGTGATGTTTATGGGGTTGGAGGGTGGGGCTTGGAGGAGTTGCATGTGGATTCTGCACGGGAAGATGAGTAAGAAGAACAGGGAATGGGGTGTGACAACGTACAGGATATGCATGGTGCTGGGTATTGAGATCTTCAGCCATGGGTTGTTTAGGTATTTCCCGAATGAAGCTGCTCCTGCTGCGATATCTTGCTTCCTGCGATATATCAGCAAAAATTCATAGGACTCTTACAATCTGCTTACCATGTGCCCAGAATTGTCTTGGGATACATCCCCGCCCCTTCAGTAGGCAGTGGCTCAATATCAAAAGCTCTCAGTGACTGGAACGACAGTTCATAAGTCTCTATTTGCCGTGGCTCAAAAGCGGATACAATGAGTGTATATTGCCCAGCTTTAATGATATGAATCAGCTTCAAACCATCCCACATCTCAATATATCCATAACTTTCAAATCACGTTCCCCATAGGCAATTCCATAAGAATACACCCCGGTATCAGCCAACACATCTCCTTCAACAAGCCTAAAGGTCATCACCAACGTCAAAAAAAATCCCAGCACACCAAAAATAAAGGTTCTCACTCGGGTCGACCACACAATCTTCGCATTCAACAGTAAATCCTTTGGTCCCTTCGCTGTAAAACAAAACGGAACTCTTGTCTTAGGATCACTCCCAGGGCCGGTCATAAGGTAAGCCGATACTGTGGGTTGTTCATGAATGTGGGGTAGGTGTGGTTCCTGCCGGAGGAACGGCTGAAGAGAGCAGACCAGGTGACCATGTGACAATTCACCAAGGTCCAATAGAATAATTCCCAAGAAGGAATATGCCAAAATGTGTATGGTTCCAATCTTCAACAAAGTGCTTCAGCGAAAGCAGCGAGCAAAGCATCGAGCAAAGCATTAGCAAAAGGGTTTCGCCAATGACTTCATACAGAGATTCCAAACTAGTCTGAGCCCATAGAATCACTAACAAGAATGTTCATGGAGAATGAATCCAAGAGACCCAGAGAAGATTCCTGCATCTAACATTCGACTCACCTCAAGCAGAGAAGGGAGCCTACTAGTATCCGACTGCAGTAGCTGGTCTCCCCATTCAGATAATGAAGACAACCTAGGAACATGATTGATGATCCCTACTGCCTTTCCACCGCTGGGATGTTCAAAGGGGACCTATGCAGCTCCTACCACACCTACAGTGGCAATATCACGCCGTTGGCACCGTTGGCAACTTGAATACATATGTATGGCACGTGTGACGATGACACGTGCCATACATATGTATTCATGTTGCCAATGGCGTGATATTGCCATGTGACGATGACCCGTACCATACATATGCATTCAAGTTGGCAACGGTGCCAACGGTGTGATATTGACACTGTAGGTGTGGTGGGAACTGCATAGGTCCCCTTTGAACATCCCAGCGATGGAAAGGCAGTAGGGATCATCAATCATGTCCCTAGGTTGGGTTCATTATCTGAATAGGGAGACCAGCTACTGCGGTCGGATACTAGTAGGCCCCCTTCTCTGCTTGAGGTGAGGCGAGGCAACGTCTTACAGGGGAAAAGACCTTGAAAAACTGATATCATGGTTGCTAGGTGTTATTCATGAAGATCGTGGGAGCTCGATTGATAAGTGCTATGGCAAAAGATCACTTTATCGCCTGCTTGAGCTCCGAGTGGTACTGAGTGATCAGTGAATGAGACTCAGAGTCGATTTAGAGAGGGAGCGCTTTCAATCCGAGAGTTCACTGACAAGGTATCTTCGTTCATAGACTTATATGGAAATCATGCTGATGTTCTATCTCCCTGAATGCGCTCTTCCCCAAGTTGTCGCTCGTCGCGGCACAGTGATTGTCACTGAGCTGAGCTGCTAAATGACCTCAACAAAAAGACAGAAGACCATTGCTTAAATACCCAACCAGACTAGTAACAACACTCCATCAGGCTAGCTTTACACCCTTCCAAAGGATGACCACCGAAATCTCTCAAGAATTCTCCGATAAGTTAGGATATCTAGAATATCTCGCATGTTCCAGCTCATGACAATTAATCATTACAGCCGGACATTAATTTATGTCTATGCTTCAGCCCTTTGTGCGTAGTCTTTCAATATTAGAACTGGCATCATGTCGATAGTTACCTTTTATTTCTTGCAGCTCTCGTGGTTTTCGATACCCTTTTAACGTTTACTGAAGAAGTCAAATACATATGGGGACGGAAGCCTCGTTTGGGATCCATTCTTTATTTTTTGGCTCGATACTTTGAAATTTTACCCCTGGCATTAGGCTTCGTATGGCAGTGCTTTCTGCAGGGTTCACTTGATCAAAAGGCACGTGACAGTACAGTACTACATATTTCATACTCAACGACTGGGCAGTATCTGCTATGTTATTCGTTCCACCCATGTAATATACTTAACAATAAAGTCACAGCTTATGCACCTCTTTGAATCTCACAATAACCATATCGGCGCTATTCGCAGACGGAGGGATACATGGTAACAATTCTGTTGCCACTAAAACTTGCTACGTTCACACTTTATTATTCTGATAAATAGGACTATTTTTGGCTCGGGTGTTTGCATTATGCCACAAGAATCTTAGAATAAGACTATTACTATTGTCGGTCTTTACCCTGAAACGCACGGTAGATGTGGTGGGGATTCTCGTTTCTTGAACTTTCCCTGATTTAAACTAAATCGTTTATTTATTACCAGGCAATTATTTTGACATCACCATGCAATATGTTAAGAGATTTGGGATATTCTTTGTAAGAGCCACTTTGGTCCTCACCGTGCATTACTGATTTTATGTGCAGAAGTATGTTATGCAGTACTAGCATCTCTTCGCTGCATATGACGAGAAATTTTGCTTTCTAATTGAAGGCATTGCCACCGATGCTGTTAATCTTCTATTCCATGTCTTGATTCTAACCATTAGCATCCACTATATGCTGCAGTCAAAAATGTCACTCGCGAAGAACGGTGTGGGGGTTACAAGGAGGACGACTGTAACGGAGCTCATATTTCAGCAAGGTAAACGATCTTCCGACCTCTTATTTTTAGCATTGAGACATCATATTATATAACAGGCATCATACAATTTATGTGAGAAGTATGGCATACTCTACTGGCAAGACAGCATGCTAAATCTTCTCTTACCACGACTCCAGCATCATTTTCTCGTGGATATTGGCGATTATTGTTACGCAAAATGTACTGTCCTCTTCTTTCCAAACCGTGTTCGAAAGCTAATTCGCAATCTGTTATCATTAAACTGGTTAGAGTATGTCTGCCTTCCTACTTATTCGTGCCAAGCTCCAGCCACCGTTAATCTCCGAATTGTAAAAATATCCAACTATATCGAGTGTGGATGCACCCTTGGAAAACGCGTATGTTTGGGTTACTTCTCCAAGAGAGACTAACCATCGACTTGGATTTTTTCAAATCAGGGTACAAATCATCCGCCGTTTTCATCTGCAGCTTCTCGCATGGAATAACCCTCCAAGTCACAGCAAAATCAGCGTACACGGTATCTCGCCATTGTACATCATCTGCTTTCACGTACAACAAATAGAGAAAGGCATCATTCATGAATTCGGTGACCATCCGAAAGACCTCACAGAAAGGGCTGAGAAACCAATAGTTCGGAGTGAAGGCGGTGGAGCAATGATACGCCAAGGAGATTTGGAGGAAGAACTTTAAGAGTCCAAACGAATGTTGATAGAGAACAGGTAAATATAAAAATACCATTTGAAATTTTTTTTAAATTTATATTCATTAAGTTTAAAGTAGCGAACTTCCTGCCGGACAGTGTACACATATACCCACTCGGAGACCCAGCGAGATCTCCGAACCGTTTCTTAACTGAATTTGACTGATATATATAACGTACTTCACCCAGAAGCCGGACGGATTTTATAGAAGATTTTTATTTCCTTAATTGTTGCATTTAGTGCGAAGCTGGTGCATTAGAATTATAGTTTACTTTCATATCTTTTCCATAAAAAAGAATTGAGGCAGTGCCTCTCTGTTCACTTGAAATAACTTCAGTTAAATACAAGGGGTTGCTCGCAGCCCTGCAGGACCTGGTATCTAGTAACCGGACAGATAGGTTTTTTTATTTTAAGAATGTATAAGATCTATTTTGGGTTAATAATGTTGAAAGTAAATGCTTGAAAGATTGTTAAGATATTGGGTAGTTTAGTGGTTGGACCTGCATGAGAAGGTGGATATTTGAGTGCAATGCAGGGGGCAGCTATACTGAATACCTATGATGCACTACCCAGTGAAGTTCAATGGAATGTTGCAGCCAACACCCTATGCTTATTCTACTCAACTCAAAGGAGACTTTATAATAGAAAACAAGTCAAATTAATTTTCTTAGCAATGAATTCTTTATGTTTTTAAAAATAACTTCCATTGTCCGGTTTCCTGGTGTGTCCGGCTTCTGGGTAAAGTACGTTATTGCTCTTTTATATATTGAGATATATGATGCCATGTTATTGACTGGAATATATCTTAACAAAACAGTCTAACTTCACGATCTTGTTTGCGGACTGGTGAAACACACACAACCGCCACACTCAGGATGGCACAGGTATTGGTGAAGATCAGATTCCCGGAGCCTTCTTATCTAGAATCCATGGAGCTTGGCAATAAAATGTTCTAAATCGAAAAATAGACTAGGGAAGGATCACTGGCAGTGTCATCTTGTGTTAATCTCCTTATGCATGCCAGTGAGACTGAGCAGGTCACTGGTTGATAATGAAGGTCACTATCAGGAACTCATGGATAGGAGCGTTGAATCCTGATTAATCATGAAAATGGACTAGCACTGGTTTAGAACTTTTGATTTTTGCGACATAAGTTCCGGTGCTTGCGCTGATCAACTTCCTTCATTGAAGAGCTTTTTTGGAGCACAGGATATAAGCCTCAATCATGTAATTGTAATGACCGTATTTATCCTCCTCTTCCTGTTCCATTCTAAGCGATGGCTTCGAAACTTACTACAGCAAATGTATATTAAGGACATTTGTACCAGCAACCATGGGTAGATCAACGGAAGCATTCCATATTTGGGTTTACGGCTTCCTTATCGGGCACCAATGGGATCGGTGTGTGGTTGGCTTAGTGGCCCTTGTTCTCGTGGACCGTCCCTTACACTGTCGATACCGATCTCTTTGTTGTTTTATTTTATATTTCTTCGTTTCCAACCCTAGTCTTCGTCAATAATGGTAAGCAACCATCAGGTCTCTGGTTCGAATCACTATTTAGAATATCTACTAGGCCAACGACGTGTCACGCGTGCCGTATGTATTCAAGTTGCCAACGGCGTGTTATTGCCACTTAGGTGCGGTGGGTACGGTGGGAAATAGGTTACCTTTGAAAATCTCTAGGGTGGCAAGGCAGCAGGGATCATCAATCACCGTTCTAGGTTCGCTTCATTATCTGAATGGGAGGACCAGCTACTGCGGATGCATAGGTCCTCTTTTCGGCCTGAGGTACAGCTAAGCTCTATAAAGGGAGAAAGACAAATCGAAACACTGATATCATGGTAGTTTCACCACTTTACCTCCCTTCTTTATTTTACTCTCCGCTCTACATCAGGAAAGTTGACACAGAATCTGGTTTAGCGCCTGTGCTAGGAGCGATAGGCGGTGGTATATAGTCTACATGCCGACTCCTAGCTTCGATTAGCGAATCCGCCATTGCCTAGTGCTACCTAGACCACCTAGCACTAATTGGACTGTGTCAGATTTCGTGATGTACCTCCACTTCACTTCCCTTCTTCACCTTTTCTCCACGCCAACTCCCTTTACCACTTCACCTCCACGTTAACTCCTTTCATAACTTTACACCACGATAAATCACTTAGTATGATTTTGAGGAATCAATCGGTAAATGTTGCGGTAAAATATCTCCTTATCACCTAGGCATTAATGAGCGATTGTGTAGTAATCGGCGAATAAGACTCAAGAGTCCATCACAAAGGGCACTTTCAATCTGAGTGTCCACTAAAAAGACAATATCACTCATAGACCCTATATAGAAATTGGGCCGATGTTCTATCTACAGCAAGCTTTCTACTCCAAGTTGTCGCCCGTGGCACACATTAATGAGTGTCACTGGGGTGAGCTGCTGAATGATCTCAACAAAGAGACCGAAGACTATTGCTTAAATACCAACCAGGCTAGTAACAACGCTTTCGGTTAAATTAGCTTCGTACCATCTCAAAGAATAGCCAGCGAAAGCTCACAAATCGTGCAAGACTTATCTGATGAGTTAGGACACCTGGAATATCTTGCATGTTCCAGCTTATGACAATTAATCCTTACAGGCGGTCATTAATTTATGTCTCTACATCAGCCCTCTGTGCGTACCTTTTCAATATCAGAACTGGCATCATGCCGATACTTCTCTTTATTTCTTTCAGTGCTCGTAGTTTTTCGATACCCTTTTGACGTTTACCGAAGAGGTCAAATACATATGGGGACGGAAGCCGTGCTTGGGAAGTATTCTTTATCTTTGTCTCGTTACGTTGAAACTCTATACCTGACACTATACATCATATTCTACGTGGATGCTCTGAAGGGTTCGCATGATCAAAAGGTACTCGACAGACCGGTACTACATATTTTGTATTCATCGACTGGGCAGTATCTGTTATGTTGTTCGTTCCACCCGTTTAATGATACTCAATAAAGTCACAGCTCATCTACGTCTTTGTATATCACACGGACCATATCCGCGCTATTCGCAGACGGAGGGATACACGGCAACAATTATGTTGTCATTACTTTCCTACATTCATTTATTACTTCAATACATAGGGATACTTTTGGTTCGGGCGTTTGAATTATGCCACAAGAATGTGAGAAAGAAAATATTGCTATTGTCAGTCTTTCTCCCGATGCCCGCGGTGAAGGTGGTGGGGATTCTCGTTTATTTATCACCAGGTGGTTATCGCGACATCACGATGCTTTGCTCTAGAGTATTTGTGGAGTCCCTTGTAAGAGCTGGCTTATTTGGCACTCCCCGTATATCAGTACTGATTCCATATGTAGAGGTGCGGCATTTAATGTTTGCTTGTTGTTTACTGCATAGTGGCCTTTTTTCAGATTGTCCATTACATTTCAAATTTAATGTTAAGTTTCAGGTATCTGTGATCTTTGAGAGTGGGATGAATGTTAGAAATAAACAATGGTGTTTATTAGACTCTAGTTTTATGAGGGGACAGCTGTTTCAGAAGGTTTATGTTTATTCAAAAGAGGTCAAATAATTACTTAATTTCCCCCCCACCCATTGTTTTAGGGTGGTCCTAAATGTTGAATATGACTGACCAGCACTGGCATTTACTTTAAGCAGGTATGTGACATCTTTTTTTGTCTCATTCATATTCAGATGATCCAATATTCAATATTTTGCTTTTAAACTTGCAAATGAAGAGCCAGATGAGAGGAAGGTTCAGTTCTCAGTTCCAGGCATTTTCCAAACTTAGCTCTGGCAACATTAATTCAGAAGGAAAGCTGAAAAAAAAGGGTCACAGAAACAACCAAACTAACCCTACACCTAACCCTAGATATGGAGAGAAAAGAGAGAGGAAAGAGAGGAAAGAGAGGAAAGAGAAACAAAGCAGAAAAAATAAAGATAAAAATAAAGGGGGTGCTGGTTGTTGTTCTTACCTTCTGGTGACAGTTTAAAGAGAGAGAGAGAGGGGGGGGGTGTAGGACCCTCTTTTTTTCTTGGGGGGAGGGAGGGAGTGGTTTGGTAGGAGTGGGGGGGCTGAATGGAGCGGAGGAGGCTGGGGGAGAGTCTAGCCCCAGGGGTTTTGGGGGTGCACAGATGTCATGGAGGGTGCAAGGGTGTGGGAAAATGAGGGAAGAAGGGGTGAAAGAGGCATGGGGAGGGTTGACAGGGTGCTGGGAGGTCAGCAAGGGCAAGGGGGGGTGCAGGACCCATCTAAAACCCAGGGTTTGGAGGGTGCACAGACATTGTGGAGGGTGTGAGGGTGTGGCAAAATGAGGGAAGAAGGGGCAAAACAGGCATGGGGAGGGTTGATGGGGTGCTGGGAGGCCAGTGAGGGTGAGGGGGATGCAGGACCCATCTAGGACCTGGGGTTTGGAGGGTGTGTGAACATCGTGGAGGGTGCAAGGGTGTGGAAAAATGAGGGAAGAAGGGGGAAAACAGGCATGGGGAGGGTTGACAGGGCACTGGGAGGCTGGTGAGGGCGTGGGAGGGTGCAGGACCCATCTAGGACCCGGTGTTCAGAGGGTGCACGGAGGTCATGAGGGCAAAAGGGGAACAACTGGGCAAATGGCTGACCCTGAATGAGGGCCAGGGCCGGATTGGGCTACCCCAAACGAATGGGAATATATATAGGGATTCATCCCACTGTGAGTTGAGAACTCCTTCTCGTGATTGAGCACAGACTCAAAAATTCGCAAGGACTGTAACTGTCGACCAACTTACGATTTTCTTACATTGTGAAAACAGAATGATCCAGGCAGCAGGTGACCACCTGGCAGGGGTAAGTAAATTGGGGTACCCCGTTCTGGTTTCAATAGAGATAGGGATTTATCCCACTGTGAGTTGAGAACTCCTTCTCGTGATTGAGCACAGACTCAAAAATTCGCAAGGACTGTAACTGTCGACCAACTTACGATTTTCCTACATTGTGATGAAAGTTATAAAGGACACATTATCTGACAAGGGCTGACTTACAAGCCGGCAAAGCTGGAGCTGAAGGAAATAATCGTAAGAATGCAACCTGTCAACGGTAAAAGTCACTGATGGATTCCTCGATAACTCATCAGAGTTCTTCCGCAGCCTCGATACTGAAGACGACATTCCCTGTTTGACGCTGCCATGGAAGATATCTACCTTGCGACCGGATGAGACACACAATCAGAAGGTGAGTTAAATGGTTTGAGCGTCTGTTTCGTACTATTGACACATTTAGCCAAAAGAGTGTTCGGTTAAAGGGACTGAAGAGACTGCGAACGCCTTGAACGACCACGCATTTTTCTTCTTCCTTCGCTTCGAGAACACGGGAGAGCTGACCGATATCAGGGAAGGGATATCAGCTCTCCAGAAACCAGTCCAAATTACCTCTCATGACCATGTTGACTACCCTCGCTGGGTCGGTAATCTCGCACTCTCATACGTACGTCTCTTTGAACACACAGGCAAACTTGCAGATATCCAAGAAGTGATATATAATCAGAGAAAAACGCTCCAAAACGCCACTGATGACAATCCCAACGTGCATGCCTGGCTTAGCAACCTTGGAACAGCGCTAACGCGTCGTTTTGAATTCACGGGGGATCTTTCGGATATTAAAGAAGCCATTTCTACTTTGAATAAAGTGGTCCATCTCACTCCAGATGATCATCCAGATTTGCCTACCCGAATCAACAGTCTTGGAGGCTGCCTTCTTCGCCGCTTCAAGCACAATGGAGACCATTCCGACATTGAAGAAGATGTAATTGCTCTGCGAAAGGCGGTCACTCTTACTCCTCCCGGAGATCCGGGCTTACCTTCACGCCTCAGCAACCTTGGAGCTTGGCTTTCATTATTCTCCCGAAGCACGGGTAACTATGCAGATCTCGAGGAGGCGATATCCATTCAGAGAAAAGCGATGCAGCTAACACCTCGAGGTCATGCCGCCCTTCCTTTTCGACTCAACAATCTTGCAAGGTTGATATTACATCTCTACGGACGCACTTATGACCTCTTCCACATCGATGAAGCTATATCCACGCTCGAGAAATCCCTTGAGCTACGCCGAGCTCCCGCTTAGTCTCACAGCCCTTGCGAACGTTCTCGCGAGAGGCTTCAAACGCACCAGAGATATCAAAGACATTCAAAAAGCCATATCCGTCTCGCAGACAGCAATACAGCGAATCCCTGCTGACCATGTTTTACTTCCATCCATGCTCAGCAACGTAGGAAAGTCGTTTCTCTGCCGCTTTGAATGCACGGCAGACATTGCGGACATTCATGAAGCTGTTTCTGCTTTGCAAAAAGCCATTTATCTGGCACCTGATTGCCATGCAACCCTCCCCAGCTGGTTTAATGATCTTGGAAATACATACTCGCTTCGTTTTGAAAGGACAGGCGTGCTTTCAGATATCACTGAGGCAATTTTGGCGCATTTACGAAGCAAGATCACAGTATTTTAAATGATCTCCTTATCCCATGCTCGTTTATATAGCATCCCCAGTTTACAAAAGGTTCACCTCAGAAAAGAAAGGGTTCAACGGCACTAGAAATGAACAGCAGTAAAAACATCAGAAAAGATCTCACTCATCGCCATTCTTTCCGCGTGTCCCGCATTGTTCACCATATTGACAACAAAATGTAAAATAAAACTCATACGAGATAAAACTTTTGTTATTATTTTCTTTAATTCTGGAATGGCACGTTGAGCGGGATGATGAATCGGAGGGCGTCAGACTTTGCGTCAGACGGTGCTGATGCTTTTAGCTAGCCCTAACAGAAATGCCGAACGCTCGTTAAAACTTTATATATATATAAATTTCTTACAGATTTACTCTATTCCTTTTATTTTCCTCACTGTTTTGATAATGAGCCCAGCATGAGAAGGACGGAACAACTAGTGGAAAAGGCGGAGCAACGAGCAAAGAGTCATAACCTTGTCCTAGGCGGTAGTTCTGGCTGATCCCATATTTTTGAAAAATCTAAGACCAATGGAGTCCGTTTTCCCACTCTAAGCCAGTTAGTCTCTCTTTCATTTTCCAGTCAATTCAAGTGCACTCTTTTATTTCAAGGTTGGTACTCGCACACTCTCTTCTACTAGTAAAAACCGACCTGGTGGACAAACAACATGAGAGCGGAAACAGTAATCAACTTGGGAAGGCAATATGAGAGTCAACATTATAGTTACACAATTGAATCGCTCAAAGATTACAATTTGATAGCCCACAGTTGTGTCTTGAAATTATTTTCCTTCCCAAGAGTAATCTTAAGGTATTAAAGTCAATATCTACAGCGTTGTAGTAGAAATCTGAGTAATATACCTGAGTCCCATTCGTATTATTGCGAAGAGTCCAGTACAAGATATCCTGGCTTCCGGAAACCTCGTAACCAGTTCTTAGCTTACGGTACCGGCTGATCCCCTAAGCTTGCTCGTGGACTCAGCCGGCAGCTAGAGTCCAGACGGTGCAAGCGTGGGAGAGCTGACATCATCATGCTCTCTGCTTCCCGCCGTACAGACGGTCACTGACAGAAGGCTCTGTAGACAGTCTGCTACAAATTTTCGCATCGGAGTGTCCTCTCTGGCAGTCAGCCACTCAGCATAGGACAAGCACCTCATCCTAACCTGTTTGGGTGGCGTCGGAAAGTTGGATCCAATGTCATCCATTGGAAATCACGCTACCCTATACAGTGAAGGGTCAAAGCATAAGTAACGATACCAAATATCTCGATTAATTTGCTTATTAGTCTCGTTAGATCTCTGAGCAATACATATACCACCACAATCGAAGCCAGATCGCTGTCTCAGATCCCCGGGAGCAGACGAGCACGGATGGGCAAGCCCGATGTCGACGTTGTCGATGTAAGAGTAGCACACTCCATCCACTGTTTTCTTTCTCCAGGATTATTACTGGCTACAATAGACAGAAACTTAATATCAGATGACTTCAAATCAGTAACGCCAACTGTGACAGAACAGTATCGGGTGCCCGTTCTCAGTCATGACTTAAGGTGCTCATAACAGTGGAGCAAAAGTGTACTATTATCTTCGGTATATAGAGACACAAGTTTGCTGTCTCTGCCTCTTTCCTATCGGTCTTGATCATTTTCTATATTTTTCTGTTTCATGGGGTTTTGGCATCGGGCTATACCTTTCTTTTTTTTTTTTCTCGGTCGGTATGGATCTGGCAACGGGCCACCTCCCTTTATCTGTCGGTTTGGATTTGGCAACGGGCCATTTATCCTTTATATGTCGGTTGGGATTTAGCAACGGGCTATCTCCTGATTAGAGTTGGAGCAGATGATACTCCACAATCTGTCTGTTTTTTTGTCGGTATCACACTGTTTTTGGTCAGAGACTCAGACCGATAGAGTGGGTCATTTTACTGCTGTCCCGGATTGTCTGGGCTTTAGGGGTCCATTCATATTTCCTTCATTCGGTTGGGGATTAAGCATAGACCCATTTCTATGCCTTTTCCCCGGCCGTTGTAGTCCGAGATATGGCAGCCACTATTGCCACATTGTTTAGTCTAGTCTGGATCGAGTCAGAGTGATAAAGCGAGCCATTTATTGCTATCTCTGATTGTCTTGGGCATTAGGTCCGGTCACATTTCTATAATTCAGTTGGGATTAAGCATAGACCCGTTCTCTATGCCTTTTCCCCTACCATTATAGCTAGTGATATGGCAGGCACTATTACAGTATCGTTGAGTCTGACTTGGATTGAATCCACTGGTATTATGGTGCTTGTTTGGGCCATCGACAAACATTCTTTGTACTACGTCTTTGGTGCGATTACCAGAATTACGCTCACACTCGGTACTGCATGAGGTTAGACACTTCACTCTTCTCTTGTCCTTACTAGGTGGTGGGAGTGTTGCTCCATATAATATGATTTCGGAATCATTATCCTTCGGTGAAGATATCTAGGCTCTCACCGCATCTATATGAGTACCAAACAGATTCCTCTCCATCACTATACCGCTGAGATGGATGTCCCTTTGTTTGAATCAATTGCAAAAATTCCTGATATCACATTCCCATTTCGGCTAGTCACCTCGCCAGCAGTGTTTGGGTTCTCTTCATTACACCTCGTATCATCCGATCCTATCTCCCCTAATTTATTGCTATAACTTAATCAAATTTGGTCTATTATCAGTCCACTGAGTCATCAGATTGGTCAGGGAATGACCTCAGACTCGGACAGCCCCTCCCGCGAAATGCAATATAGACTATCGATTTGTTTGTTTTTTTTTTTTTTATCTGTCATATCCATCTGGACCGAGGGTTAACTTCTGCATCCTTGACTGCTACATTTGATTGACACCGACTCTTTATCAGGATAGATCGGACATATTTACATACTGGGACCGTATAACCTTTTCTTTCGAATTTCAACAGTGCGCAGAAGGAGATTTTTTTACCTGCCATGACTAGAAGACTTCTTGGCAATTGGTAGATTTCAAGGAGCTCGGAATAAAGAAACTGTCCACAGGACACTGTTGTATACAATTGCACACTCGTTGTAATGTTTAATCGATCAGTCGTTGCACATGATCCCGAGGCTGGGAATTTGATTCACAACGCAAGAGAACCAATAACTCGGATGGCTTCTCAACGCTTCCTAGTATTAGTTCCGAGAGCATGTCCAATAAATTCAGTCTGGGGCTTATTGAGTCGATAGCTGACATGGCTTAATTATTTTTAAATAATCTGAGTCATGACATAGGAGATCCCATATCTCGCATAGTCTTGACTCATGCCGATGTTTTTTTCGAACACCATTTCAGATGACATGTCCAATATTTTCCATTCAGTGACACTCATATCCTGAGTTATCGGAATATCCGGCTCCGCGGTAGTCTCAAAGATAACAGTATATCTTAATACGGAGGATTCTCGATTGGCAGATAGCGACACATCAGGCTTATCCTTCTCCTCTCCTCATCAGAGTATCGCTTCCGGGAGGGATTTTCGGAGCCCATGAGGTTTACAACGCACGATACTATCTTATCGATGCAGTCCAGCCTGAACCCTTTACCGAATTCTCCTTTTTCAGAAAGAACCATCTGGCCTTTATTATGCTGCGACATATTTACAAGATGCTACCTCTCCTACACGGATTTGAATTGTTTTCACAACATCAGAACATCAGTTACAATGTTACACTGAGCCTTTCACAGCATTATGGCTGCTAGATAAGAATTGGTTGTCTGTGTTACAGTTGTCTCGAGATGATAGATTCACGCAAGACTACACTATCCTTCTATCAGCTAGTGACATTTTCATGTAATTCGAGAACTTCCGTGCAGGAGTCTGGATCCTATGTTTATCAGTGTTATATGCTGTGATTCTCCATACTGTTTTCCAACTAATACTTCGTCATTATCAGTCAGGAACAGAGCAAATCTCAAAATTTCAGATAAATACCAACCGCTGCAGTGGTGGTACCATTTAGCAATTCTTCCTTTCTCTACGAAGTTATTGCGCCAAATATAACGGACAACCATAAAAATAAAATAAAAATTGAAAGTGGTAAGTACGATAGTGTTGTCCTTACACATTCCCTCGATGTTTTATCTGGAGCTATGTCTTTGTTCTCGTTATGCTACTTTAAATACATAATATATTTCTATTACGGCATGTGATTGGGTGAGCCTTATGAATAAATGGCTGGGTGCCGCCGCTTTGGGCGTCGAGTCGCCCAAAGCCCGAACCAGTCGACGCATAAGCGGCGGCTCACCCAGCCAACGAGGGCTTGATCTTGATTAACTGGTCTGGCTGTTCAAGTATTCGGGAATAAAATACAGGAATTATATTGTAGATGAATGGGGAGGTAAGTTTGCAACATACAGTGGTGCTAACTCTGATAGGGATCGCCAATATACCAAAAAGGCATCTGAGGACCAACGTCCCAGAGCCTTCACCACATCAGGAGGAACCCCAGCTACCAGCAGTTCCGTGGTACCCCCAATGCGAAAGGAGTGGCCGGTAATCCTGGGCAGACCGTTTGCAATCCAGATAGCGTTGCAACGATTAATAAAGGCTGTCCTTGAAAGC
>KN837251.1:93968-104689 GCA_000827215.1 Sphaerobolus stellatus SS14 | reverse complement strand
ATTTTGTTCCATCTAACGGTCAAGTCCACTGATTAAAGTACAGATATAATTATAATCCTAATAATTGGCATTGTACAGCCAAAACAAAGATGTTGATGGCACATGTATGCATTGCGGACGAATCGTTGAGTGTAGTTTCCCGCCCACCCAGGCGGCTCACTATCACTCCGCGTACCAGGCTGAGCGTACCCGCTCAGCCCCCACCCAACCAAATAGTCCGCTTATGCTACATGCTCTCCAGCTGCATCAAGTCTGGAATTGGATAGAATATGGAATTAGAGATTGGGAAGATTGCCATTCATCTTGCAAAACTCACTTGAACTGGTTACCTGAGACATGATGCACAGAAAAAGCTACCCCACTTGTATCGCCTCGCAGTGTTGTTCCCTGTTAGATTGCACTTCGATATGACGCATAATACAGGTTCCAAGTCGCTCGAGGTCCTCACCTGTGTAGTACTGACAACGTTAACTAAAACATGAGCGTTTCCAGATGCAGGCGAAAAGCTCTGGATAAAGTACAAGCACCCTTCGATATGAGTAAGGACAAAGTGAAGAAAAAAAAAACAATTAGACTCAATGATAAATCCCTAGAAATGATTAAGATAACCAACGTATTCGTTTGCAGCTTGCGATGTCGGGTGCCCAATTAAAGCTCCTGTGGTAGTACATCAGGAAAGTTGACACAGGATCCGTTTTAGCGCCTGTGCTAGGAGTGATAAGCAGTGGTATGTAGGGCTATGTATTCTCTATACCGACTCCTAGCTTCGATTAGTGAATCCGCTATTGCCTATTCCTACCTAGTGCTACCTAGCACTATGCGGATTTTAGCGCGCGTTGCACGCTTTACTGATGTAGCCCCGTTGATATTCGCAGTACTTCCAGGGAAAGCCACACTACTAATCAATTTCGAGCCGTCGTCAATGGAGGGTACAAGATCGATCATGGTTTGTACGGATGCGTGGAATAAAGTGGTATCGCTGTATCGTATTTTGCAGGAAGACCCAATAGAGATAGAAAGCGAGCATATATAGGACATTGGCAAAGACCGAACTCTATGGTATTAACAGAAGTCGCCTAAATAGCCTAGCATAGGTGACATGGGACTGAAGGATAAATATAGGCTTTCTGTCCTAGCTTTGCAACCCTAGTTTTGCCTTAATCTTTAGCAGTGGCTGCGTTTAAAGGCGCTCTGGTGAGTTATTTAGCCATCCGGCCTGTCAGAAGAGAATCGATTATTGGTAATATATACGTGGTTATGAACATTACAACTCAGATATTTGCCAATGGCCAACCTTGCTTCCCTTCAATTTTAGTCACTTTGCAGTCAAAGCATCCTACAGAACTTACGACATAGTTCTAGAATAGTCATCCTATGTAACAAGCAAGGAAATTGGACAAGCTTTTGCACGTATTTCAAATCCTTATTGGACTCCAAATGTGCATAAATAAAGAATATAGTCAATAATCTGCAAGTCTTCTACAGCTCCAAGTCCGAGCGTTGTTTGATCTTGCAACAGGTGTTGTATGAAGATGGAATGTACGTGCTTATCTACCGTTTTCTCTTAATTTACAGGACTTAAAATCCGGATTAGGCCTTGCCTTGTGGAGACCACCAAGGAAGCTGATGATATTTTTGTCGTCAAGGATTCTGATATAGTGGTAGTGTGAATGGGCCCTGGTGTGTTCTTACGGGTGGCCGCCAGAGTGAGCTTTTGAGCACCACTTGTATGTATGACAGCTCTAATATATTCTGTTCACTATTCATACCGTAGGAATTTAGTTAAAGTTACTTTTCATCATTATTGCGCTATACATGTAGGGCCCACGGTGGTGTAGTACTAAGACAGTTGGCTGAAGTTCTTTAGGTTCTGTATAATACGTGTGACAGTTTAAATAGTACTTTATTGTATTGTTATATGCAAATATATCATAAATCGCAATATTGAAAAGAATTGGGACTATCTGGATAGTCCGGACAAGAAGGGAGGAGACCTATCCACGCGTGTCCAAACTAGTCCCGGACAGTCCTGGACAGTCCCAGTTCGGGCCATGTCGTCCGGTTATCCCAAGCACCCGGATCATCTGGGACATCCTCGGATAACATTCCCGCTTTACTGATGTATACAATTTCTGACATGACTTTTAATCCAGTCAGAAAGAAAGACGATAAAGCATAGCACGAGAATCTACGAAGTGGTGCCACATTCGCCGCGATTGACAAACCAAAATTCTTATTGATGAATCCATATATATGTATACCTTTCATAGATAAAGAAGGAAGACATACACATAAATCTTGGTCTGCATTAAATTGGAAGCGTCTAATATTCGCAAAAAAACACCTACCTTCCACCTATGAACACTCCGATACATTGTGCAGCAGGTTGAAGGATTGCCCCAGAGAGCACTGATAGCAATTCTTAAACAAAACTTTAAAATGAGGCTGTTTTGCTCACCTATGAAGGTGCCAATAAAAATTGTTTTACGTCTTCCCATCCAGTCAGTCAGGTATGATGCAAAAGGCAAACCGCCAAGCCATCCAATACCCAAAAAAAGATTCCGTGGGAAGCATACGGCTACCCAAAGGGAAAGTGACGGGGAGCCGGAACTTGACAGACGTATACTCCACGGGTAAGGCAACACAGGCTGCCTTGTATAGCTATATGATACTTCAGCCCTTCGATGTCATCAACGGAGCCAATGAATTACAGAGTACCATATTAGAGGTTTGGTCATTTTGCTTCAGTGTCACCAGATTGTCCCCGGAGCGGAGCTAATGGGCTACGACACCCAACAAGCTTCAACGCGTATAGCCGAAATGTCGATTAACTTCGAACCTGCCAAGGAAGTCATCCTATGAAACAGCCAAAATTCTTTAAAGGCGTGTTTGGGGCTGAGAGCCCTTCATATAAAATCCAAGTAATCTGACAAGAAGTCGTGTCAAGGATTGCTATGTTTTCTAAGTATCTCTCAGCTTTCGCTAGCCTACAAACTCTCACTCTTCAATTGCTCTTTCACAGCGAAGGGCCCGCACGTGATTATGGAATCCATTTGGCTGTGGAACCTAAGTGTGGTAACCTATCATCCGGAATTCCAGCTAATACAAACTTTGGAGTCTATCCGCTGGGGGACTACAACACAATCATAAGCTTCGGGGTAAGTGCAGTAGCACACATATTTTATTCAATTGTTATAATTACTCTCAAGGACTCTTTTACCAGCACGGGTACTCCAAATGGTGGAACTCCAAGCCCTCCAATTGTCAGGTTACCATCGCTTTTGGCGGGAGGGCGCGTCTCGGACGGGTATATGTGGGTCGAGTATCTCAAGCAAGATTATCATATCCCTTCACTAAGGGATTATGCGGTACTTAACAATGTTAATAGTCGGATATGCCAATCTGGCTAATATGCATTCAGATTGGGGGCGCGGTTACAAGTTCCCCCTTGTGGCCTAAGTATTCTTTGCCGTCTACCGATTTCGTACATCAAGGTAGGTCATAGTAGTTTGAAAGGCTTTGGGTTGTATAAAGATCTAATTAATAGTTAATAACCTGATGCTTGCTTAGTGGCTACCTTTCGTAATCAACATCTGACACCAGATCCCAATACGACCCTTTATACGATTTTCTTTGGGATAAATGATAACTATGCGGCAATAACATGTAGGTTTAGTCCTATTCATTTATTTCCAATTATTCTTCATTGAAATCGAATAACCTCCCCCCCCCCAAGATGGTCCTGCATCCAATATGCTTCAAGCCGCACAAGTCATACTCAACCAGATTGCACTTCTCATGATGCCACCGATAAACGCGCGATCGTTTCTCGTTCTCGATATCTACGGTCGAGGAACCCCTAGCGAGATGGGCGAACAGTTCAAGCAGAAGGTGTTTGAGGGACTGTATAGGCTCTCTCAGAACAATGGCGACCTTAGAGTTGGCTACGTTGACTTTCGCACCTTATGGACAGGTGTTCTGAATAATCCTGGTCTTGAGGCCTTTGGATTTAGAGCACTTGGCCCCTGTTGGATAAATCCTCAAAACATTTGCCGAGATCGGGCTCATACGTTCTATTGGTCTCTTCTGTAAGTGGTATATTATCTCTTCCTGATTCTCAGCGGGACAGAACGGTGCCCTCTACTAGACATCCTGGAACTCAAGGACATCGGTTGATGGCGGATTATGTCACACAGGTTGTCGATAAATGCCAAGAGTACTTCTAGTCGCCCTTGTTCCTGAGAACTGGCCTTCTTTAGTCATTGCTGCTTATACTATAGTTTATGATTATGAACCCCATATCATGAGCTAAGAGCTGTGAGTAGTGATGGATCCAGTTCGGTTCAGTTTAGTTCAGTCTGTAACCTGTTCATACTTGGCACCTCATCGCGGTTTGAGTTCGGTTTGGTCACAGTTTATAATATTTAAAATATCATGTATTTGACTCAGTAAGTACGAGTGTATTTTCTAGGATATTAAATCAAAGTCTAAGTCTGGGAATTGGAGTAGTTTTGCATTGGCAAAGTCATCCACCCAATCCTCATCTATGAGCATTAATCTCTCCGCCCACTGTCTGTAAACCATCTTGAGAAGCTGCAAGGCTGCTAAGCAATCTGAAGACAATCTGTTTTGCTTCTTTGTATCGGTATTCGCAGCATTGCTCCAAACATGTTCTACGGGAGGAGCAGAGCCTTGAACCGCGAGGTGATCTACAGCCATCTTGCCGAGATATGGATACACATGCTGAATCGACTGGGAGAAGTGAGTCATCGCACAAAAAATACTCAATAAAAAAACTATACCTTCCAATATGCCAAACTACTAGGACACCCCCATCCGGATGGGTAATTACTGACTCATTTAAGTAACGTTCGTCAAACCGGTTCAATATTCTAGACGATCTCAGTTCCAGTTCAGTTCCCAAACCGATTCCAAACTGGACTGAACCTGAACGGAACTGGATCCATCACAACAACCAGATGTAAGCTATTCAATTTCAAAGCTTTCTCCGTGCTTCAGTTTATGATTGTTACACAGTTATTCTACTTTGTCGGGTGCTGGTTTGCGCTATTTAGAATACTTCCCCTTCCACTGACTAGATCTATAGCTCTATGTTGTTTATGGAAGAAATGTGCAGCTCACATGGTTGATATTTGCTGCCATAGCGCTCACTACGGTAGCGACAATTACAATTTATACTGTATTCGATCCTATATGTAATGAGATTTTGTTCTGCTCATTTTTGCCGAAGCTCACCTTTCCCAGTATCAACTATACCCTTTGGCTTTACTGGCTGCTATTTTGCTCTACTATCCAAAGCTTAAGGATTTCGCTTTGTTGCTCCTGTCATTTTCGATACTGTTCTCTGTCTAGCTATGCTTGGCAGAGCGGTATTTGTTCGCCTTGCTCGAACTCGCTTTGAAAATTTGTCTCTTTACAAACATCTCCTACAAGATAGGTAAGTCTGCAATCCTTCATTGCCTGTACTCTGCCTCCTAATAATACATTCTTCTAGTCTGCTATATTACCTAACATGAGCTTTGAACCCTTTATTACCTGAGAATTACGTGAAGAAACGTCTTCAGATGCCTAACCGTCTTGTGATTAACTGCATTATTTGGAGAATATCATCATCGCAAGGAACAATTTTTGATGTGCTTTGGTATGTTTTAAAGACTCATGTCTCACTGAATATTCAATTGAATAAATAGTAGGTGGATTAAGGCATTCCCTCCGATCCTAGGAAGTCGTTTATTAATCAATACACGTAGCTCCACGAGCTCCAAGTCTGCAACAACGGCGACTTTACCGCCTGTTTCATTCGAACTGTTTCCACTATTTCTGAAGATACAGTCAGAAACTTTGCAATCGGAGGAGCTTTCCACTGCTATGGATGATAGGCACAGTGCATAGAATTTGAAGTTGTGAAGACTTGTACCGTACTATTAGTTCTGTATGTATGTATTGCTGCACTCTCAATGGAAAAATAAGGCCTTTATTTCATAAATGCGGTTTTTATGGGTGTGTAACTATACATACAATGGAGGCCATTTATGGTCTATGGTGTACCTGTCTAGAAGAGTAATTTTCTGGTGGGACACATAGGCTCCATTTGAAATAAAGTAACTACACCGGAAGGAGTGATGGTCATGATTGAGTGTTATATCCACAGCTCCTTTTATTATAGGAAAAGTAAACAACACACTGTGGTAACCCAATCTCTTCAGATCATTTTACCCATATGAAATCATACACATTGCACAATTTTATGCAAGCAGCAATCCTATCCATATTACTAGCAGAATTGGGTACCCCATTCTGGTCCCTTCACTATGGAGCAACTACTGGGCCAATCAGGCTGATTTTACTATGGATGGGTAGGAGGGAACCAGGACCTGCTTTAACTGGAGGTGCAGGCTCCCATTACTGGAGATGTAGAGGGAAAATACTAGGGGAACAAAGGTCCCATCACCATGGGCTAGGGGAGCATGAGTGCAGGGTAAAAAGTGTATAATGGTGTAGGCAGGGTTATCTCACACTCTGGAAGCCTGCTCCTCCAAATATGCCAGGCCCTGGTCCCTTTGCCAAAACCTACCCATCTATAGCAAAATTGGCCTGATTGGCCCAGTGGTTGTTCCATAGTGAAGGGACCCAGAATGGGGTACCCAATTCTGCTAGTAATATGGATAGGATGATAGCGGCTGACCTCAAATGAGGGTCGTGGGGTGGATTGGGGTACCTGAAATGAAGGGGGATAGGTATAGGATCTAAGGAATATGTCAGTCATTCCTCACAAGAATATAAGGCCAGAGCAGCAGGCAGAACAGAAACTTGCTTAGTTGATTGAATCAAGCTTCAGGAACTTCAGGATCAAATATATACTATTATCTGTGAAGATGAAGATGAAGACCTCCATATCTTTGGGTCTTTCTTCTTTATTATGGATATTAGAGGCATCAAACTTACCAATAAAGACAGGGATCATCTTGGTAATGATCCTTTTGAAGTCTTGGCAGATGTCATCCCTGCTTTGGATTTTGACTATATGTCTAACCCAGAGAATGGTGAATGTGTTATAGATCTTGGTATTCCAGCTAGTCCTGAGGCAGATGAGCCTATGGTAGGCTTGTGGAATCTCACTCAAGTTGATGCTTCCTTTGTCAAAGCTGCCACAAACACTCCTCGCCTCTTTAATGTTGGCACTCTGGCAGATTATGGTGCAGTATCTGCAGATATCCCATTGATTGTGCTTCAGTTTCAGTTATCCAGATGAGATATCACATGGCATACAATCTCATATTTGAGATTGTTCGTGGCAATATCCAATTCCCAGAGAGCTCTGATGCATATGCTGCTAATGGTACATTCCATGCTCACATTAATCAGATTATCAACCTATACAGAGATGCCAAACAATCAAGTTATGGTGTCAGAGATGAGTTGCGAGCATAAATACAGACTGTTAAGGCACTCCTTCCAATTGCAAAGCAAAAGGTATGACTGAAATATCTTATTAGACATCTTACTAATATATTTATAAAGATGTCTGTAATTTGGATCCCTTCTAGAATCTACTTTGAGTTCTGGATCAGACATATTCAGGAACTAAAGTTTCTCAAGTCAAGAGTTGCTTAGCAGAGACCATCAAATGCATGCAATCTTACACTCCTCAATATGCATCTCATCAAGTGTATTGTAACCAACCCTCATGAAGATAGCTTTACCAAATCTGTCTTACAGGATCTCAACTTCCAACCCAGTTCACAGCGCTTTGTCATCTTCTTTATTCCAGCTCTCCATCCTCAAACTCTAGCAGTTTATCAGATGGAGAAAGATGATGCTGTCATCCAACATGTCACCAGTACTCATGGAAAACGTAAACAGTGCCAAAAGGACCCCTCAGAAGATCCTAGAAGAACTGAGGAGTACCCCCTTGGAACCCATCCATCATGGCATGAGATTACAGACATTCTTGACACCAATCCTACTCTCATTGTCAATAGTCATTCAAACCTCTAATTTTCACAACCTGGCAATTGTCACATTCATCATATAGTTATTCAGCTCCTTTGCAAATGGACACATAACTATACTTGTACTATCAACCCCATCTTTTTGACTGAACCTGAAAATCATCCACAACCAGAGACTTGGGAGGACATTCTTAACTTTTGGACTATCAACCAAATCCAGGACACATTCCATGCTCTAGCTTTTCAACCTCCCAAATCTCATTGGAAAGGTTTACCAAAAGGTTCCAAGCAGCTTTCATTTGGAGAAAGATTCAAACCATTCTTTCCTCCCTTAGAAACAGAGATTTCAACAAGTTCTGTATGGCACATTCTGAAGGCCATAGGCTATCTCAAAGACTATCATATCTTTCTCAGCACTAAGCCTGAACATGATATCCTTTCTCTTCAAGATCATCTGAGAGCTGCATTTGACCTCCTTGAATGTCTCCCAGACAAGGCAGCAGGTATCAACACCCAGCCATGAAAATATCATCCAGATAAAGGGGGTCCAAGCTTTATTGTCAATGCTAAAGCTTATAAGATTCATGGTGTTGGCCCTCCCAAAATGAATACCAGTATCCCTCATCCACAAGCCATAGCAACCCACACAAGGATTGAAGCTCTTCTCCTTGCAGATAAGCTCAATATTAATTTCAATGATGCTATTACACATATCAGGGGTAATAACCAACAAGCTCAAAAGCAGACTAAACATTCAGCAAAGCACAGGAATAAAAGAAAACCACCACAAAAAATGCGAATGAGCCAAGGGAGCAGTGCCAATCAGCCTCAATAAATACAACCAGAACACTTGCAAGAGAATGGCATGGAGGAGGAGGAGGAGGAGGATCACAGTGAGGAAGAGTCTGATCACTTTAATAATGAGAGCAAGGATAGTGAAGATGTCTAATTAGTATACTGTTATCAATCCTGGCCAATAATATCATCACAGTCTCCTCTCCTCATATCTGAAATTAATACTTTATACACCCACTATATCACTCCAAAATATTACCCATGGTCAATTAGGATCATATTGAACTTTGATAAGTATTAAACAAATACTGCTTTTTTGTCTTCTCCTCCCAATGCAATAAACTTGCAGATTTTATATCTCAAAAAACCAGTCTGCGATTTTTTATCAAACATAGCTTAATCTTCATGAAATAATCAGGGCTACAACATATATAAAAAATCAGCCCAAAATATGTGCCTTCATTTGAGCTAGCTAATTCCCCCAGCCTATAGAATTGCATTTGTGACAAAAATATGCATACAATAGCAGTTCGGTAAAGGTGATGACGCAGAAATATCTAAATGTTCCCGGATAGAATGTCGTCCTTGCTTCCAAGGTAAAATACGGGAATCTGATCTAGGGGTGCGTCGATAACGATAGTAATATTTCCTTGTCCAAAGGAACGTTCACTCCACCTAAAAAAGATAATTCGTTAGTGTTCTAGGTTGATTTGAAGAGATCATTATTCCCACCAGTGAGTCCAGTGGAAACCGTTCTTCACCATTGAACTAGACAGTTGAGGAAGGTAAACGTCTTTCTTCGATGCACCTGCCACGGTCACTGGTGCTACTAGAAGCCTTGGACCTGCATTGGGATGTTATTTTTAAACTTAATATAACGTTTAGAGTTAGCATATATGTACCAACCATATACTCTTCTGTGACGAGAGGATCATTCGTAACAGTAGCATTTCCCACGAAACTGTCTGAGGAGAAATCAAAATACAACGGTCTCAGTATGGAGCTGCCGGTAGCTTGGAGTTTTTGGAAGAGTTTCTTGACGTAGGGTATGAGCTGGTAACGAAGACTGACGTACTGCAAACGAAATGTTTTATGTCAGTTGGGACATTTATTACCTGGAACGGGGAAAAAACGCACTTTCTTCAGAATCACGAAGTTATCCTCTCCATACTCCCATATCTAACGATAATTTAATAACTTGCGGACGAAGCTTTAGAAGATTACAGACCTCGTTTGGACAGTCATTCACAAATGGGGGAAAGGAAGGAGACGTCACATTACAGTCTCGAGTTCTAGCATAGTCTCATAGGGTCAGTCTGAGTAGGAACGTGAGCTATTATCACGCATACCCATGAACCCTTGTCTAAAGCGAAGTTAATCATTATGAATGAGATAGATCTGACATAAACGCACATAGGGAAGGAAGACCCCAAACGAAAACCACCTCACAAACAACTCTTTACCCTGGACACTCTATTAAATCTACTAGCTGGGTGAGAATAATAGGGCCTACCTCTGATGTAGATACATTCAGCCCTGCAAACCCTCCAATATCCAGAGTCCAGGACGAAATCCCAGATGCTGCCATCGATACACCGGCAGTGATCTGTTGCGCAAGGACGTCAAAGCGTGAATCTGTATCTGCACTCCATAGATACGAGCAGAAGCGTTGACCGCCAGCGAAGGTGCTCCGAGTTAGCGACATATGCTGACAAGTAGTAGGGTCATTGGTTTCCGTTAAATTATTAAAGCCTTCCTGGATAGCCTGCTGATGCAACCATGGATAACTAATGCAAATGAAGCAAATCAAATCCAGGAATTCTGAAAATCGTATACTTAACCAGTCACTCACGCTTTGCCTGCGGCCTCCTGCGTGCCAACAAAGTATTGCGCAAACGTTCTTGCATAAGGTATACGGCTGATAAGCTGACCATCTAAGAGTACAGGTTATAA
>KN837250.1:343951-369758 GCA_000827215.1 Sphaerobolus stellatus SS14 | reverse complement strand
TCTCAAGTCAAGCCTTCTAGTATACCAACTCCAATACCTCAGATGAATGTAGGCTTGGGACGAATGTTCTTAAGATAGTCTATATATAAAGGTTCTTAAATAATACGAGTCTCTTTTGAAAAAAACTGACAAAAGAATAATCTCGAGTCAAAGGAGAACACTTCGGGAGTTGGGTTAGTCACAAAGTAACATGGATTATAAACGATTTCGGAGTGTTCGTATTTGAATCCAATTTTTGATTAAATTTAAAATGCCTGCACATATCTCCTTTCAAATGAAATTGGTTAGATCATATGACTGAATCTCGTTTGTAAATGGAGGTTAGGATTCCCGAGAGTCTCTGCGACTACTGGACAGCCTTCGGCCCAAACTACTATTGGAGAATGCGCTGAAATATGTGCTCATATGAACAATTTTTGGAGTGTAGTTTATTTCTCGGAATTCCGAAATATGTTATTATTTTATGTCTCCTGCCTGATAGAACTAAGGACTAACGAGGAGCTCCATTCAAATTATTTATGGATTGTCTTTCCCTTTATGTATTTTTCTTCTCATATATCATGTACTTAAAAAACATTTATTCAGTATTTGTGTCCATACTGCCGCAATACCACTCTGTATGCTTCCCAATCCAATGTGGTTGAGGAGTTTGGAGGAATTTAGGGGTCTGGCGGCGGCAATCAGAGCCACCCAATGGTACCAATTAACTATGTATGCACTCGCCTCCGAAGCATTTCTGAAGCAAAGAAGCGCAATGTGGCGGCAGACAAGCTGCGGGCGTGTGTGCATGGGGTGTGAGCTATCTTGGGACACGCGGGCTGATAATCTAGGATGCCCCTCACGGTGATTGGCAAAACTCCGCTTCATTCAATAGATGGAAGCCTGGACGTGAACCACCCTCAGTGGTCACATGCATCGCTGGCCATGACTGTGTGAGTAGCGAATATTCGGCACTCTGATTCTTCCATGACCGCTGTCAAAAGGAACAGCCAAAGGCCTTTGCTAGTAATTCCGCCAGGTCCTGCGCGCTAGGACACAAAGCCCATCTGCTAATAGGCAATAAATATGGGTCATCTCATCTCAGGTTTGCTAACAGCTCTTCCTAATCCTAGATATTCAACCTGGTGAGCACGAAATGGTTGGGCATAGACTGTAGCTTCATCGACTCTCCTAGTACTCGCAGTGAGCAGAGGCCCAATAATCCCTATGTCTTTTACTTCATCTGCACCCAAACGGAGATTCGCAGACAAAGTTCAAACAGCAGTGCCACCGCCTAGAGGGTTCATAATGCCAGAGATTTTGTCAGTAGATTTTTCTCTTGCGAAACCCGGTGACGCCCTGTGCTCTGTCTGCGAGAAACTGCAATTGACTCCTCGAAGATTTGTATTGATCAAGGGCGAAGACGAGGATGCCGACCGGGATGAGATGATGGTCGAGAGTGGAGAAATCGAACTTGGGCGTGTAGTTGACATGAAGAAGAAACAGCACTGTCCACTCTGCCGTCTAGTACTCGTTGCACTTGGTCCTGGTAGTCGCTCGTTAGAGGATGGAGTAGGAATCAAGATGTCATGGAATGTCGGTGGATTCTACATCAATGGAAGCTATACTCCGCAGATTCGTATTCTCCGTCCTCATGCCGAAAGCCTTCCGGGAGATGCTATTGGCGGTGTGGGAGAAGGCTTGAATTTCTTCCCAGAAATTATTATTCTTGCCAACGACGCCCCAAAGAGATTTAAGCAATTATTGCCACGACTGGTTCCCGACCAGATTGACTTCGCAATGGTCTGCAACTGGCTGCTGATGTGCGATACGACCCATGGCTATCCCTGTGAGCGGCCAACATTTGGAGAGGCACTTGGAGAGACAATGGAGGATCCTGCAGTAGACCTTGTAGGCTTTCGCCTAATCGATACTGCCCGAAATTGCATTATGCTTGCATCCGGCCTTCCCGAATGCAAATATGTGGCCTTGAGTTACGTCTGGGGAAAATTGGACATGCATCTGGAGACTACTACCCAGAATTTGGTGGAGTTGGAGAAGCAGGAGCCCTCCTCAAACCAGAATATCTGCGACAAATTCCAGTGACAATCCAAGATACGATGCAGGTTGTCAGGCTGCTCGGCTTACGGTATCTCTGGGTAGACAGCTTGTGCATCATCCAAGATGATGTTGGCCCCGGGGGCAGTAAGCTGGGGCAAATCACGAAAATGGACATTGTCTACAGTGCGGCCTATTTAACCATCATTGCTGGAAGCGGTGATAATGCCAATGTTGGTCTTCCTGGCGTACGACTCGGAACACGCGGCGTAGGCCAACCGGTAGAGGAGTTGGCGCCAGGATTCAGACTCGGATTTAAACAGAAATTCCAAAACTATATACCTGGTACAGTCTATTATACTCGTGGATGGACGTAAGTGCATTTTTCCGTATTTGTAGCAGAAAAATGAAGGATATATTAGCTACCAAGAACAACTCTTTGCAAGGCGTAGCCTTACCTTCATCGGAGGACAAGTTGTTTATCGGTGTCAAGGAAACGAACAATGGTGTGAAGACGTTGTTTGCGAAGAACTATGTGGCCGTGATAACTTTTCTCAAAATGAAGAAGATGAGCTAGCCGACATAGGAAGCATTGAAGGAACGATCCAGTCCTATGTTCCTCTATCATTAACCAATGAAACCGATCTTTACCATGCCTTCGCAGGGCTAACACGCACTTTGGGCCAACACTCTCCAGCATTTTGCGCTCTCGAAAACCAACAACGCAGTGTAAGGGTGCTAATCACCCTACACTGCGATCTCGATTAGATTGGATGCCCTTTTGGCTTCTGCTATCAATCTTTCCATAAATTGTCTCATATTCATTTATTCCTACTTCGTTGTCCTCCTTTTGCGAATCCCTTGTGTCACGCTTCGATTGTTTACACATTCCTTTTCATGTTATGTCTTCTTCCTTTGTTTTTGTCCACAGCCAAGATTCCATGACTCTTAGTGGCACAATATTCCTTTCGACCTTCATGTACACTTTGATTTCCTTTGTTTTGGACGAACCAAGCAATTTGTTTGTGGTCTGAGTTCCTGATCTCACAAATGATACTACAAAGCAAGACAGATAGTGCTTCGGATCCATTGTACGCACCATTGTCTTTTCCTTTGCGGGTGGCACCCTCAAAAGCTCCTTTGTTTATTTCTCATATATATACATGTACTCATCTCGATGTTCCCTCATCCCCTTCTTATACACCTCTCACTCGATAGGTATTTCCTTTATTACCACATATAGTCTCCTTCTTACACACCTCTCACTCGATAGCCATCAAGGCACGAGCTTGATATATATATTTACATCCCACCCTTTCCGCATTCCCACTTTTGTATTTGTTCTTTTTTGTTGTTATTTTTGTTCTTTAGTTTTTTGTATCTTCGCTAGCACCGGCTTGAGCACGGCCCACTCAGTTCGGGCGAAAGAGTGCCGGCGTCGAAATTTACTCATTTGCTCACCCAGTCTGAAGAAGAGGCTTAGACTGTTGTGATCTATCAAAATACATTTTATCCTTTGTCTATTTGTAGTATATAAGCCCTTTGCTTCGTCTCTCAATGTTAGCAGATTCCTCTCCCACTCTGTTCGCACTTCCTACGTCCTACTGATAACTTTTTTCTCAAAGTCTTACCCTAGTTTCGACACTGCCCTCAAACAGAGACGGTGTAAACTCACAACAGCAATACTTTAGAGCGAGCTGGGTCAATGATTGATAAAAGGAAAATATTAGCAGCTACATACGAAGGTCGACTCCATATCAGGTGCCTGTTCTTGTGGATCACAACAGACTGTAATTCCACAGCTCCTAAACAAGGGGAGTTGCACCAGGGGTGGATGAAAGCCTATGGAATATGTGCCTAATATGCATGTTTCCCTGTAGATCGCGTGTCAACCACTGCACAAACATTGCGGTAACGTGATCTCTACAGGCACATCCGTGTGTTTGACACATCACATTTGCTCCGTTAAACAACTAGCGGATGAATGGAACGCAAGGACTAAAAGTCGTAATTGAGTCCTTGCAGAAGCACAAGCAAAGCCCAAGGTAGGGTTGCTCATGAGGATATCCCTGGATATACATATTCAACCCTGCAGATGCATATTTTTCACCACTATCTGTTATATCAACAGGTATTTCATACAGGTACCTGTACCTATACTGATATTAATAAACGGATAAAAACCTATGGGTACCTACAAAGAAAGGGCCAATACCTACCTTCATAAGTGGGGGGGGAGGTTCCTACTATGTAGTACATCAGGAAAATCCACAGCGGCGTCTAAAATCTCCCTAGCCCTAGGAACAGCTAGGGATATTCTAGGGAAATACTGAGGTGCTAGGGGCAGCTATCCTTGCTAAGTCTCACTAGTGAACTTGAAATGAACTCAGCTGGTTTGAACAACATCAGCATCAGTCTGACACTTGTAACTCAACACCGCACCATGACCTCCGCCCCGTGAGACTCTTCTTAAGTAGTCATTTCTGTTTTCTTTACAATGCAAGACTAATACCGGCCATCTTTAGCATATGGCACAGTTCGGCGGCAACGAAATGAATTCGGGCAGTCGTTGACCACCGATTCTAGCTCCCATGTTGCAGACTCAGGAGTTGACATGGTGAGTTTTCTACTGTATCATCTCCCACTGTCACTCATAAACATTTAAAGCGTCAAGATCCATTAACATCCCATTCCAGAAAGTGAACTGCCGATGACGTTGAAGAGTGGTGGGCAAACATCGGAGCCTTGCGTTCATTTGAGTTGAATGGTCTCAGGTATGAATTTCAACCAATCCTCCGTAACTTGCAGAATAACTGAGTCAATATGTATGAAAATAGGATGCAAAAATAGGATGGGTTTGTAAAATATTCGTGTTACAGAGAAGTTCTCATTGGTGACTCAAACACTTTAATTCTGCTCCCTATTCCATATGTTGACTGCTTTCATGCCATTTGTATTACTAGGGAAACTTACATGCATTTTATCCATGGTAACAGTAAGTTGTGAGTACAATTACTATAGTACAACGGTGCTGGTGGAGTGCAGTCGGCATCTCAGGTAGACTGATTACTTTGATTCTATACATTACCCCACCGTCACTACTCCTGTATTTATTTAGTTAAATATATATAGAACTTAACTGTTATTAATTCCCTGTTACCAACGAGCGATATAAATTAATAAATTGATATTCCGAAGGATCCAGTAGTGCAGCTACCAAGCTACCGACCGCTATACTTACTATGATAGCCTTTCATAGTCAGTATCCAGCTAGCATAGCAGAAAAAAGCTGGGACTTCTAGGGGGATATGGGAGGAAGCATAGTGCAAAAAGATTATGGAGTGTATGGGAGCTAGGATTGGTTTCTTAACCTCTATAGCATTTGCCTGTTTTCCTGATGTATGACATCTGCTACATCTTTGCTCAAATGTAGAATTAGCAGGAAGATGTCAATCTTTTATTTTTGGCAGTGTTAATTTTTCAGACCATTACACATTCTCCGTACAGGTATACCTGTATCCTACCTGTGCAGGTTTTCACTGGTCATGGACCTGTGACCTTGCTCCAATTTGATGCCTGCCAGATGAGATCCTGGAAAGGATCCTTAACAGGCAATGGGGAAGATTAAGGTACCCTAAACTATGGGGGGGATATATATAGAATTTATTACTGAAGCCTTTGATAGGACATCACTGAATGCTTCCACTGTCTTCCAAAACCTACACCTAAAACATTCCCGGTCTGCACGATTCTGTCTACCCCCTTGCAGCTCATTCATTGCATCATCTGGGCCAAAAGCTATCTTGTTCCGTATGCATCCTTGGGGCATAACCATTCTATCCCAATGTTGATATGTTCATTTCACATTTCAGACAGCTCTTTGGGGAAGATGAAGAAGATCAAGGAGAACTTGAAGAAGCTGAAAAGCAAGGCAAAAATTGTGAGTATTTGTTTTAATGTCCTTGGAGGTAATTGCACTAATGATCCTTCCAGCAATGAAATCAAGATGTTGAGGCGCGAAGTGCAAGCATCCAAAGCTCTGCAGAAACTCATTCCCACACCCAGGGCGAGTGATCCTGCCAGACAAGTCTTCGAGAAAGCACGTACCTATTCTCAAATAACCTTCCATAAACCATTAACGTTCACCCATCCATTCGTTTTGGTCTTCACAACCAATGTTAAAAATCTTTTCTCCATGGAAGGCATGTGGAAGCACCACGCGCCACCAACACCTTTAGATTATTAATCCATCATGAATACTCCAGTAACCAACAGAGCCTCCACTCTGCCCGTTAATGAAAATTCTGAAAGGAGTGGACTAAAAGATCAGAAAAGCCTGAGTTTGAGAGAGACTCTCGGCATGTTCATTGACAGGTTCATTTACATATACTTCCGCAGTTACTGTGTGATGACCATTCAACTGTCAATCGACCTCGCATTCCTCCCTGTAATGTCCACTGGCTGGTTGCACGGCTGTCCAAACCTAAAGGAGGTGAAGAGATGATCTCATTCCACAAGGATGCCGATGATACGTTGGACTTTGTTTGTGCTGCTGCGAACCTTCATAGTGTCATCAATTGGAATCCCCAATAAGAGGAGATGGGACGTTAAAGGTAGTTATCTAACTCTCTTCCTTATTGATATGACTGACCAAGTATCCCTAGAAATGGGTGGAAATATCATCCCCACCATTGCAACCACGAACACAGTAATTGCCAGCCTCATCATCCTTCAAGCCTTACACCTCCTCTGTGCCAGCCACTAACCCTAAGTCAATTCGTGAACTTCTTGAATTAAATTGCTTTCAGGTGGCAGAGGGCGGAGTTTACTGTGAGTTTGACAAGGAAGTTTTGTAGCATGTTCGCTGATGTAATACTTCCTCCATTAGATTTTTAGGTTGGACGGTACTATGAGGCGACGATCAAGCACTTTAGTAAGTCGATGTCCCTGGACGTGGAGCAGTCTTCGACAACCGTTTTACAGCCGTTCCGGATACATAAGGTGGACTCCCACAGTCACGTGAAATCCGCAAAAATTGCTTGGTAGAAAGTTTTTGTTGTATCACATGCAATTCTTCGAATTAAATGCTGAAATATTGCTCCCCCAGGTTTTTGACCATGGTGAGTCCGAATATGCTGTCCAATAAGTTTAATATACAGTGGTTAAGAATTTGGAAAAATATCCTCCTGGTGCTAGTGTGAGCTAGATACTATATATTATGACATTAAATATATTTCTAAAATTCTTTAAAATAATTTAAACTACATTTATGAATGCAACAGCACTTAACAGTGCTGCCCCGATGTCATTTAAGGAGAAAGTCATGATGGTGCTCTGGTGGGTTCCAAAAGCTCCTCCAACCAGATTGATTAGGGGTTTGTAATGTAGAATTTTGATTGTAAACCATTTTAGATGATTTTAGAAAGATTAAATACTCTATAATATCTTATTTCTGGCCCACAATGGCTGTGGGAGCTATGGTAGAGGTAATTTCGAAGAAAAATGAAATAGTGCTTGTTACAGCTATCAGACAGCACCTTCAGATTCTCCATGGTTAAAAACCCAGGAATACCATATTTCAAATCTTAATTCGAAGAATTGCACGGAATACAACAAAAATATTCAAGAAAGCTATTTTCGCGAATTTCATGTGACCGTGGGAATCCGCCTTATGTATCCGGAATGGCTGTAATGAACAATGATGGAAAGACTGTGTTCTTGGTTAGCTTGAAGGCTGGTGGTGATACAGTACATTTTTCTAACATTGTTTCAAAAATTTCCATCCATCCATATGCCATCACTTGCAATGTCACATCCCTCACACTCTGTGACAGTACCCTTCACGCAGGGGAAGGGGCGATCATAAAAGCCCCGCCCGAACAAAGGCGCCCGCTGAGTCAACATTCCCAGGCCCAACTTTATTCACTGGACAAGGGCATTAAGCGTCGAAGTCAGTTTCTCATCATAAAAAAAAATCAATAAACACCCTTATTTTTCATCCGTGTAAAGTTAGGAGACCGAATTAGAGGAGATAAAATTTTATAGAATATTACTTTGAATTTAAATTATATACAAAGCAAAGTATAGATCATCTACCACTGTTTAGCATTATCTGGCCTTACAAGCATAGTGTCCCGTGCTATGTGTCTCAATCCATCCACCGCTGAGACCAGTTTAGCTAAAGATTCTTCCAAAATACCATCCAGCAAGTCATCATTATCAGCCCATACCCAATAATCAGCACTGTCTAAAGCAGAGAGTATCTCATGAGCCTTCACTACCAAACGTCTCTTGCGTGTCCGCTTATTAACCAGTGACTCCCCTTCATCCGTTTCGAGTAGCCTATGGGCTGGAATGATTGCATGTGGAAGGTGGATGGCATAATTTGTTACTCGGATGGCGAGGAACATATGCTTGCATGTAAGGTGAGACTGCACATGGGAGGGGCAATTGCAAGACATAATCTTCGAGTCCTCCAGAGTGATCTCATAGTATTTATTATCTTGAGTGAATGATTCAATGTATAGCTAATATTGGAGTGCTGAGTATAGTATAATCTAAAGGAATAAAAATAAAGGACGTACTAAAGAGTCTTCCAGCACCATGCAACTTGAAGCTTCCCTGAAGCTGAGTGCATGTGCACGTTTTTTGGCTTCTACTTCAGCTTTGCAAAGATTCCGTCCTTTAAAGCCAAGGCCGCTTCGTACATGTGCACTGAAATAATCGGGCTCCACTGATTGGGTCAATAACCGAATGATATGATCCAAGCGTTGCCTACATTGCCCACGCCCGATGTAATTCTTCTTGAGGTTGGAATGCCAACTTTCGATAAAATTGTTGGTATCAATTCCATAATGTGCATGCTACAAGTTACAAAAATATCAGAGAATAATCACTACTGGAAATAGAATAATTGCATACCTTTCTCCAAGCACGTGCCCAGCGTTCCTTCTTCAGAATCCACCCTTCTGTCATATACTTCAACCACTTAGGTTGATCTGCCCATTCTTTTTGCATTCCGATCCATTGCCTGTCAAAATCTTCGGGAGTCTTGGATTGTAGCAAAGCTACCAAGGCATCACAGACATCCTTGACACTTTCAGCTCTATTTTCTTTATGCCGTATATGCTTAAATTGTAGCTGTAAAATGTTTAGTTAAGATAAAAACTTAGTAACTCAATTTAACCGCACCTTCTCTTTAAGATGTTTGTCCCATGCCTGCCATAAATGCCAGTAACAATACAGAATGTGAACAACAAGTTCTGGGAAAGCATTTCGGATCGTCAAAGCCTCAGTGTCTGAGCAATCTATCATTATGGTGTTTGGCACGAAATGGCATTCTCGGTGAAGCCACTTGAGAAAATATTCCAGTGGATAACTGTGATTAAATACTTTGAGTAAATGAAGCATTAACAAAACAGAAAGGTTACTGAGATTCAAGATTTGTCAACATAAAAGCCAGCGGTACACCTCGCCCGGTCACACAGTCTCTTGCTAGGATTGTTGTAAGGTACACCTTTTCCCCATTTTCTCCGCGGCATGTATTGTGAGTTGAATCTAGCCATATGGTGTCTCCGTATTTAAAAATTAACTGTCATTATGACTTTCAGTTCCCTTGCATGAAACGACAGAAATAACACATACCTCTTTCTACCAAGTGTAGCAGAGACCGAGAGTCCAGCCATTACGATTTTCTTCACCCAGCGTCTCATCAAACAATGTGCACCATCCCTCACCTTGCAACCTTTTAACCCATTCATCAATGCTTTCGGCCAGTCCAGGAGCCAACCTTGTATCTGCATCAACCTTTCGGTGAATGGTGTTGTAGATATCCATTGGGCTGATTTTGATGCTGAAGGGCAGATGTTCTGCATCCAGTGTGATCTGCAAGAATATTAACACAACCCGTGTAAAACAAGGAACAAACATTACTTGGGATAATTGCTTGGGTGTCATCCTCAGCAATGCTTTTATAGCCTTCTGGTTGAAGCCCTGGTTCACACATGTGTCCAGCCATGCACAAACTTCCTCAGGATTGCGTGAAGTCTGCAGGTCATCAAGGCTGGCAGGATCTGTGCAAGCATCTATTAGCATAAATCAATAATAATTACCCTTGACTCACCATGCCTATTATGCTCCCAATTGAATCTAACAGTGACAGTTTCCTTACCCACAGGCTGACTGGCATATATGCTAGCTTTACATCCGCATCTGATGGATTCTCCTCGATTACACTGCTTCGATGGACTCAATTCTGGCTTTCGTGTATCGTGATAGGCTCCTGCATGGTCACACTCGAAGCGTTTGCTCCAGACCACTTTGCACTTGCGACTGGATTTAGGATCCATTAGAGAAAATAGCAGGATGTTCACATTATGTAGTATAGAGCTTAAAAGAATGCGAACCTGACTCATAGGAGGTTCTCAGCCGCCAATTTGTTTGAATGCACTGTTGCTTGAACCAGACCTCCCATTCGGAAACCATCATTTCCACATTGTAGGGATTAGTCGGATAGGTAGTGGGAAGAAGCACTCGCTTTAGGATCAATTTCAACTCATTTGATTGCATGGCTTCTCGCTGACAGATGTTGTGGGAGAAAGAAGCAGGGAACGGGAAAGGCAGAGCTGTCGACAACTTCGGGTGGTCGGTTGAACAAACGTGTCGTGGTCATGTGCACTTTTCATTGTGTTTGAACAGCCAGTGAATTCTTTTGAAAGCCGTAATAATTACATAAGTACGGGATTTCTTCGGACGGGGCTTTTAAGCAACCCCCTAGGAAGTTTCGCAAGTGGATGGTGCCAAAGGAAGTTTTGCCAGGGGATGATGCTGATGAAGCTTTGCCGAGAGATTGTGCCAAAGGAAGTTTTGCCAGGGGATGATGCTGAAGGAAGCTTTGGTAGGGAATGGTGTCAACGGAAGTTTCACCAGGATGGTACCAAAGAAACCGAAATTTCAAATGCTGGGAGAATATGGGACTAGCACGTGTATGTTATGATACATAGTTTGTGTATACTCGTTGAGGAAGCGGTGTCAACACTCGAATATCACTAAATAGGATGATGCAAAAAAAACTTATTTTCTGCCTTAAGGATGGCATCAAAGGATTCACCCATAATTTTCAATGGAAGCTTCAAGATGGGCACCAACCAAGCAATTAATAATAAGGACTGAAATAAAAGCATTGCGGAGGATATATGAGGAGCAACTGGATAACGTTGGACGTAAGGTTTTTCATGCATATACCTGCTTTTTTAAAGCATTTCTACCATTTTATTAAGTGTGCATGACCATACTATACTTCTCTTCTCGCTTATATTGCTGTCAGGATGAAGAATGAAAGAAAGACTTTGAAAAGAGTACAAGACCCGGAGGGAATGGACCACTTTCCTTGCAGAGTAAGCTCACTGTCACTGTCACTTGCAGAGAGATACTGGCAGGCTGCCAATCTATTTCTTTACAAATAGAACATCACAAACCACATGTGAAGTATTTCCAAGTCAATTTACCCTTAGGGAAGTGTCCTATTCATATTGTTTCCCGGATCTGGTACTTGATCCAGCCCTCCCTTGATTCTGAGACAACTGCTGATCTGATTGGGATGATTTCTATACGGAAATGTAGGTTGTGATGAGTGAAGCAGGACCTACTAGATTTGGAAGGTAGGGCTCTCATGGTTGGGGGTAGTATTTAGGGATCAAGGGGGAAAAAAAGATCCCTTGATTGGGTGCTGTGGGAAGATGGGTCAAGGGTAAAAGTTGTGAGAGATTGGAAGCAGTATGGTTCCAAATCTAGTAGGTCCTGCTTCACTCATTAAAACCTACATTTCCATATAGAAATCATCCCAATCAGATCAGCAGTTGTCCCAGAATCAAGGGAGGGCTGGATCAAGTACCAGATCTGGGAAAGAATATGTATAGGTCCTGCTGAGTGAATCATAACCTACATTTTCATATAGAAATCATCCAATTCTGATCAGCAGTTGTCTCAGAATCATGGGAATGCTGGATGGGGTACCAGATCCGGGAAACAATAGAGATAGGCTCTGAGGGCTTCAAGAAGCAATGTGTAAATTCTAAAATTATCTCAACCATAATATCACTTCATTAATCCTTTGTATAGTTTTCTGACTGGATAGAACTGTCATTTACAACTGGAGATCAGATATGTGTCTATGTCGGTTTTTTCCATTAATTAGGCATATAGTCACTGATTGCTTGTTATACACTTGGAGTGCCATTGAGGTACCTGGGATGACCTGGCCCAGGTTTGCTAGCCCTCATCTTGAATTCATCAGGATGAAATATATTGAGATATACTCTGGTTGCATTAGTTGCTGTTTGGATTTCTAGTCTTTTGGAGCCAATTTGCAGTTCATCAAGTGGATCACACTTTGTGCAAGTGAGAATTACAACACTGTTGTTTCATTTTATTGGAAGTCTCCCAAAGACAGTTTTTTGAACTGTCCTTTCAGCTTGGGAATAACATCAATGATGGGAGTGGTGGAGAGTTTTTGTAAAGCTTCTGCAAGAGTCAGTATTACTTCTGGACTGAGGTAGTGTGGTGCAAAGCCTAAACACCATCTGGCAGACCAAGTCTTCTGACAATAGGAGTATTTGGAACCCAGTGTTTAGCAACTAATTTGGTGCATTAACTATAGAGGTGAATTGTGATTAGGAGCCGAAGATTCTGGATGGCCTGTTGTGTTGAAAATAAAATGTGCATCATGTTTAGACCAAGAAGGACAATATCCTGCCTTGTGAGTGACTCCCAATGAGCTCGCAAAAGTTGGTGTAATGCAGGTTCAATCCACTGTGTCACATGAAAGCTGACACCAAGGCAAAGCATTAGGACCAGGGTGACATGCTGACATGATGAGAGTGGCGTTATTGCAGTGTCACAGGTACATTCCATCTCTAGGCAAGTTCCTTGTCCTTCAACTTCTTTTGGTGTTATTAGATTGATGATACAGTGGTTGTTCTACTGGTCCTTGAACTATGTGGACTTGGAGCCTCAAATACTGGCTTATGCAGTTCATTATTTTCTATGTAACATTCTAGAATCATCTCTGAATTTAAATAATATTTTGGAATTTTCTGTTCAGTGAAGAATATGCAGTATGTTGAAAATGGCGCAGTTTGCCACTTTCAATATTGATTCCACCAATTACAAAAGATTTGGGTCAAGCCATGAAATCTCTTAAGGTTTATCTGATTCAGTATGCATAAATTAAAGAGACCAAATTGATCTCAAGAGTTTTGGGGATCTGGTCAAAAGTTATGATCTAGAATTTTACAGAATCTTGTATATGATACTAAGGTACTATAGGCATGATGTTAGCAGCAAAAGTGCCTTGAGAAGGTTACTGGGGCTTGTACTTAATGTGGCCCAAGGACAGGTTTAGTGACAAATTGTGACAAAAACTTGTTTTGATTATACAATAAGTCAAATTACTAAGAGGTTTGTAAGAAAATTTTCACTGACCAAACTTTTGTGGATGGCTTGTCAAACCTCACACTTGGAGGAGAAGTAAGGAGTTAAACTGCATGATTAGTCCAGTATATAAAGGTGGATTCATTTATTGTGCAAACAGTATACCATAGCCATTCAGGGTAGTATCTATAATCCTGTATTTATATGAAAGAGACTTGGGTGACTACCATTTAATCATAGATAGTAGACTGGTGTTTATTCAGGGCCCCAGTCACCCCTGGATTCATACATCTTTTTGGGAAAATTTAAATTCACCAGCATCACAGAAAATGATAAGTCCTGTGACAGGCATTTTTCACCGACCTAGTCTCTCCCGGATTCATAAGTCCTTGGATACCTGGGAAGGCCCACCTTAAATCATATGTTGTGGAGCAGTGATCAGCCACTTCAAAAAGATACAATTTAGTGCCATTCCAAAAAGAATGGTTTGCCAATTTAGCTTTATATGAATTCATATATTTATATGGAGCAAATGGAATTTAGAGGCTACCATGAAATCATAATATAATGAGGATCATTTCCTAACCTTCTAGTGGTCTCCTATGTTTTCATAAATGTATCAATGAAAAGTTTAATTGAGAGATTGCCATCAAACCCTAAGTCAAATAATGGGCATCCTCACATGAAATTACTATTGGAAATTTCATGGACAGTAATCTGATGGTCTCTGTTGAGTTAACATGTGGCTCAATAAGTAGTACCTTATGATAACATCATCCTTAACCAATATCATGGAAAGGGTCACTAACCTACATATCATAGGTGACATGAGTAGCAGGAACTGATATATGTATGAATATACATATGTGGGCATGATTTATCAACAGGCCCTATGCCGGACGATCATAGGTGAAGAGAGAGAAAATCCAGCGAATTTATTTATAAAAATATAGGAAAAGGAAAATTAGGGAAGCGAAATGGTGCTTGAATGACCCATTGAGCTTATGAAAACTTGGGCTAGAGACCGGATTGACTCAGTTGGGAAAATGCTCATTAATCATATCTCTTATGATGCTGGTACTCTTTTACTCCTATCCCTCCATATCATATAAGTGCAAGAGGACTCAACCCAGACTTCGTAAGTATAAGTAGAGTATAAGGCCGAATTTTACGAGGTAGAAACATTGAATTAGTCACTCATAGAATTAATAAAAGTTGCTTATAATATTTTATGAGAATTACTGCGAAGAGAAACTAAGATAATATGCCCTGCAGCAGGCAGGGTGTCAACATAGCCCAATATAGCACACCACTCGGTTTATCACAACTTTGGATGTTTGATCAGTAATCTTTTGCATCTATGCATAAAAGGTTTTATAATAATTAGTTTCTGTCAGGTGATAGATAGGGAAACTGCTTTGATGCAGCCCTGAACAAAAAACATCTTCGCCGTGATGTGACATAGGCCTGTCACAACCGAAGTTCCAAGTCTCTACCTTCCATTACATCTGATTTCGCTGAGGTCTCTTCACATAAAGGATAAAATATATATAAAAGTTATTCAGCGCAAACGGAATAGTAATAGGTATGCTCCATTCTCCAGAAAAAAACCCATGGTGTCTTTGGGTCATCTTACCATGTTGATCACTATAGTCAATATTTCCTTGATATTTCCATTAAAGCTTTGAACAATATAATAAAACACTTTCATTGATTGTGCTAGTAATTAATCCCATGTCGTTACCTAGTAAAATTCGATTCCCTAAATTGTCGCTAAAAATGACACGCGTCGGAGTGCAAAGTTGATGGCAAACAGCTGTAATGGTAGGGGTTGCTTAAAGGCTCACCCAGAAGAAAGTCCGTGCTTAGATAATTGACCGGCTACCGGTCTTAAGTCAGCCAATGAAAAAATACCATTACACGTGACCAAACGCGATTGTTCGTGTCTCTTTCAACCATTTCCCACCGAGTGCTTCCTCTCGGAGCTCGGATGCGCTGTCTTCTTTTCCTGTCATCTATTCCTGTCGCTATGCATGCCGAAGACCTCAAATTAGCACTAGAACGTCTTCTGAGACCAGACATATCCTACAAATCCATACACCTTTCAGCTCACACCGCCCGAGTGGGAGACCTGGCTCAAAGAGCAGTGCAGGCAGACGAATTGGCGTTTGAAAAAAGATTACAAGTCCAGTAAGCTGTCTATATTCTTAATTTGTTCGTTGAATTAATTGATGCTTCTTGTCTGCTTAGATCCAACATCTAACCGCCGCTCAAAGGTTGTATGGAGCAAGTATTTCATATGTGACCATGCAGGCAAGTATCGAGATCAACGTGATGCAAATCTGAGTCCAAGAAAACGCCGAAACCGCGCTGAATCCATCAAATGCGAATGCTCTGCCAGCATATATGCTTGTCAGCCATTTGGTACCGATGCTGTGGATATTATCTATAAATGGCAGCATACAGTACATGGTGAGTAACTACAAACAATTGACATTATCCTTCTTTAATATCTCTGCAGACCCAGCTTCATTGAAGGACCTACAGACTTCGCGTAACCCGAATGAAGTCCGCACTTGGTTAGATGAACGTGTCTGTCAAGGTTTTGATCAGAAAGCTCTCAAGGCAATGCTTCGCATGACACCTGATCAATTAAGAGAGGCTAGTGTTTTCTTTTTTAATTTGAAACTTTGTTTACTTATGATTCTCTAGATTACTCCTGATGCAGAACGTCTCCCTTTCAGCATTAAAATTGGCCCCATGGATATGTACAATGCGGTCCGAAGAAAAGTTGACGTTGATACACGGTTAGCACCTGAACTTGGTGAAAGTATTGGGGCCTGGATTGAGAGGTTAAAAGAGGATGGCTGGAGCATATTGTATGACAAGACTCCTGGTGAGGAAGCTCATGGTGGCTGGACTCTTGGCCTCTGTTCCCCTTGGCAAAAAGAGGTAAGTATTACACAGGTAAAAATCTAATAAAATCTAATATATTTTCTAATGTATGTTGACAGTTAATTCTTGAATATGGGGATACCGTGTGTCTTGATTCCACCCACAGCACTTGCCGAGGCGAAGCTGCTGAAAAAGTGTTTTTGACGACAGTCCTAGCAAGAGATCATGTGACAGGGCGGGGTGCACCCCGTGCTTTTATGCTCACAAATAAGGAATCTCAGTAAGTACTCTCTTCGTTTCTTTGTCTTGCTCTCTTTGCTCATTTCTTTCTACAGCTGTCCCCTTCAGCATTTCCTGGAATGGCTTCGCATGGACTCCCAATTTGCCCCTGAAACTATAATGATTGATTGTTCAGATACAGAGGCATTAGCCATCGAGAAAGCATTTCCTGACCTCGTCATTCGCATTCTCTACTGTTATTGGCATCTTTGGCAAGCATGGGATAAGGCTATGAAAGATAAGGTAAATTATTTATTTTTTCCTTTCGATTTTACTCTCTCTCACGCCTGTATCATTATAGCTTCACTTTAAGCATATGCGAGACAAGGATGATCGGGCAGAATCAGTGAAAGAAGTGCGGGAGAGTCTAGCGAAGCTGCTTCAGAGCGAAACAGCAGCAGATTTCAACAATCAATGGCTGTTGATGCAAGAGGACTTTGCCGATCAGAAGGCCTGGATCAAATATATGATCTCCGAGTGGATACCGAAGAGAGAAAGATGGGGTACGCATGGAGAAAGGTAATGTAATTCAGTTCATTTACTTTGTATTTATATTAACACTCTTTAAGGGTGCACACTATTGGATCGATACTAATAATTTTATTGAAAGCTGGCATTTGAACCTCAAAAAGAACTACATCGGCAAAGGACAGCGTCAGCAGTGATTAGGTCACCTTATTCGACTGTTGACACAGTGTGTGGAACCGGATTTCTTTCGCGCACATGTCTGCAGTGGACTCGGCTTCAAGGCTCGAAGTCTTTGCACAGCTGAGTTGGATGCCAAGAAACTGGCCGATGCCCTGCCTTTCGAACAGGGCTCCAGCTGGGTCACGGAGAGTGGTTCTTCTGTGAGTGTCTTTAATTTCGTCCTTTCGCAACATATTCATGTGTTCATAGCTGCAAATTCGCTCTTTCACCAATGAAAAAAGATCTTACACCATTGTACTCACGGACTACAAGATTATGTCCTGTGACTGTCCGGCATACACCAAGTCTCTTTTCACATGCAAGCATATGTTCCTCACCATCCGTGTCACAGAATATGGCATATTTCTCCCTCACGCTGTGATTCCTGCGCGAAGACGCCTTGATATTGACGAAGAGGAAGCTATAGATAGCCAACGTGCCCATAAACGAAGGCTGATAGGAAAATCTCGTGAAGGCATCTCAGTATTGGAAGCAGCGGATTATTGGGTTAAGACAGATCTTGATGAAGCACTGGATAGAATTTCAAGAGAGGATCTGACCAGGCTATTAGGAGCTGTAGATACATTGAACCATCTTGCCCGGGACATTATGCTAGCTAGGCCAGATAATGCTACACAGTGGTAGCTTTGTTTGTAATAACCATTGTCTTGCTATCTTCATTTTACTTGTATATTATTCCAATTTAAATAATTTAAATTTGAACCATGAAACCGTCTGAATCCGTAGCTGGCTATTATAAGGACCCTATTCCTTAGTTTATAAGAAATCTTCCGGAGAATGTATTGCTAAGCTATAAACTCATTCTCAACATCTTTATTGTATAGTTAAGACACTATTCTGTTTGTGACCTCGATTTCTGAGCTGAAATCCCTACTTGGTGAATATTTTATTTATTTCTTTTGTATTTATAACGATTTATTATTTATCTGATCTAATGATGCAGTAACTTATATTTAATTGCGTCAACAAATAGGATAAATTTATTTACTAATTTATTTTGTATTTATGTAGTCTTTACTGTATGTACAAAAGTGCTGGAGTTGACTTCGAGAGGAAAACCTACCCCCGGCGAATTAACTGACACGTGGGAAAGCTGAGTCAATGGGCGTTTGTCTTCGGGGTGCGTTTTTATGATTGCCCGTAATGGTATGTTCCCAGTGTCCTTCTGTGAGCCACCAAGAGTGCGACATTCGAAGCATTTGCGGGGCTAGAAGAATTTGCCATCATTTCAAAGCAAAATAAGAACGCATAGAAAGGGGTGTCTTACAAACTCCTATATTTGTCTCTTTCCCACCCGAGATGCCCCAACTGTCCTTATGTACCGCCGGATGTAAATCACTGGCAAATATTTGAAGTTCTTTTAGAAGGTGCGTGGCTTGTACAGCGCTATAATGTTTACAAAACCCCTGTCTATCCTGAGCTCAGGAGGGCCGTCGGAATGGGTGGTGATGTACATAAAGAACTTTAAGGGATATGTCAGCATACCTGGACATTGACGGCTGCGGCCGACTTTAAGCAAGCACGTTGTCCGTAGAGATTAACATGGAAGGACTTCCTTCTCATTTGCCTATGAGTTGGTCACGTGTGGGAAGAGGAAAACTCCTGGGGCCAGCTTCACTCATGAGCGGAGTCTTGGATTCCGTCTTTGCCAAGGTACGATCGAAAAAATAGATGCCAACTTTTCAGCCACTTATTTCAATTACCGTGGAAAGATTCAATCGATTTCTTGGATTTCATTTTGGTCAAGGTCCGATCGATGAATCAGATACCAAAGTATCAGCCACTAGAACATATTCGAGGCATACATAAAACAAAAAATAAGTCGCATGGAAGGTTCTGACCGTCCTCCTTTCTCGGAGGCTTCTTAGATTTCATATTTACCCAGGTACGAGCGAAGAATTGGTTAACAAAGTGTCAGTCATCGAATACTCTGGGGATGACCAGTTTGGGCAGATGAACTCTATACACCCTGTTCCTTCACATACCTGGCTTGCAAGTACCCTCAAACTGTCACTAATATACCCGATGATGCATACTATATTCCATGATTATGCAGTGATCACACGGTGCACGCATTTTCCCCAGTTAAGTCTTCAAGAACCCGTGATAGCTCCAGGATGAGTATAAATGCCATGTTATCTCCACCTTTGAAGACAGCTTCAACTCACTTGAGACAAGCATCCACCCAAGGCGATCGCAGAATTCCTCCATGTCTTTCTCCACTCACCCGAATCCCGCCCTTCACGATAGTCTCGTCGAGGCCTCAAAGAGTGGAAACTTCACGGCCGAAAAGCTCAAAGGATTGCTTGGGCTCCATGTTCCCCCGAAGCAAGTCAGCGGTGCGGAGGCATACATCAACTGGGCCACTACCGTTGATCTGCTCATTCCTCGCCCTGCCCTCGAATGGTTTGCAGGCGTCTCCAGGTCCCCCCGTTCGTCCTGACCTTTTTGTGGGTGATTCACTGACGCAATGTAACATTTCCAATAGAGCCTCCAGGAATCTGGCGTCAAAGTACGAGGCATTCAGTTGCATAGACATAACACAGACATGCACTAATGGGGATCTTAGGTCCAGATAAAGTGCGAGATACTCACAGCGAGGGGATATGGTATACCGTCAAGAGGGAAGAAATCGTCAAGAATTTAGACGAAGTGTTTTACTTCACCGTGTGGATGCACAACGGCTTGCTGTTCGTGGACGTTTTCGACAAGAGCGGAAACTGGGTTGCATTGGTGGGTGCATCGTTCAATGCTCGTTGCGTCAGCATATCACTAAGTCTGGACTTATTGTATCAGTTTGATGGCAAGTCGTAAGACTTGTGGTTGTTCTTCCTCACTCACCTCTTTGCAATAGGGACACCTCCAGTCGATGCCTGCAGTAATAATGCCTTGAATGCTTCCCTGCTTCAGAATTTCCATGGTCTCGGTCTTTGGGGTGTCGCTGAGAGCTCTTGAACGCATCTTTCTTCTTTCTACCTCAGTACGCTATTCTATATTGATTCTTGTTGGGCTGTACTGACACTCCGGTAGTCCGCACAGCTTTATGCTCCGTGTTTTGCAATTGCTTTGATTTTGGAAATTCTATGGCTTCGTTCTATGAAGGTGTTCCGATGCATAGCATTGGAATGAACTCTTAAATGTTTTTGTCTACTTGTGAAATTAAATGTTACCCAGTCTGGAATCGCGTGAGCTCGCACCGCCCTTTGTTCCGCTCTGCTCGCCCCGCCCGAAAAGAGATAAACTGCTCTGCAGGGGATACTGATGATATCCAGCCAGCGCACTCTTCGGATTGCCAATCGATCTATACATACCATTAAGGATCCATAGATTTTCGACGAGTACCTTAGCTGAAGTACCGCTAAAAACGCAGAAGTGAAATTCGCAGGGCTCTCTTCGCGCCTTCGGACTTCTGTACACCTGTCCTGAGAGAATTGTTAAAAGTCAATGTTCCTGTATGGATCCGTTGGGGCAAGGTTGGATGCATCCCTTCGAAGAGAGGTTGGTCTGTCATTGATGATCATGCTCCACCAACGACGAGTGTCAAAACCACGTTTACCTATTATACCGCCCCAACATCTCCTTTAGCTCACCTTAGGCATGTCGCAAAAATCCAAAGTGGGTCTTGAGGCTCGGTCGGGCCTGACCAGGTCATCAGATAGGGTTCGAGTTGGTCAGCCTGATGATGGTCAAATGGAATTGTTGAAAGTCAGTGTTCCGGTATGGATCTGTTAGGACACGGTCGGATCCCATTCCTTCGAAGACAGGTTGGTCCATAATTGATGACCATGCTCCACCAACGACGAGTGTCAAAGATATTCTTATCTATTATCCCACTTCAACGTCTCCTTTAGCTCATCTTAGGCACTCTGCTATCCCAAGCTGAGCCTCATGTCAGCTCGACTTCGAGAAATGAATGGTTTTTATGTTCGTGAAGATCCAAGGCATAATCAACTCAAAAGGTATGAAGACAAGGAACATCAGGAAATCTGCCAACGGCACTTAATTTTTCCATAGCGTCCCACAATTTCTACAGGCAGTAGCAACTGCTATGTCGCTAAGGAGTCGCTAGCACTCGCTAACATCGCTATTATGAACCGCAACAACTCCGCTGTTTGCGCAATGTTTGCGCAATGGGGGCTGTTGCGACTTAGAGTCGTACCACCACCATCCTACACACTTCAAGCTTCAAGACTCAGGATTCCGCAGTCGGGAATTCAAAGCCATGTATATTTCGTTCATTCCTTGAGAGAGCAGCTGAATAATACCCAGGTATCTATTCTAAGGTGGCTGAACATAGCAACGTTATCTTGCAGGTTGTTGTTGGGGGAGTGGACTCGAAATCCCGGATCGACGGATAACCTTCTGTGCCGAAGTTGGTGAGTGCTTGAATTCTTCTAAACATCACCTTACTAATGCATTCCTAATTCCCAGTGTTGACATAGTAGACCAAAAGGTCGGTTTGTGTTGTACTATATGTGCATTCTCACTGACAGTTTCCATACAGCCTGCGGGACTCAAGATCAACAGGAAACCTGCTAACAATATAGCATACTTAAACAATTCCGATAAGCGTCCAGAATGCTAAGTGCTTTAGTAGATGAGTGACAAAGCTGCACAGTGTTTAGTACAGTCAATATCCAAGCATGTATCCAAGTGACTGCCGCGCAGGTTCTACATAAGAAAGGTGAATGGTTTGCTTCCTCTTACAGTTTGTCTGTTACTAATAGCAAAGCTCAGGCACTAGCTAAGATACGAGCGCTGGAAAATTTCACTTGAGTATTTGTTGTTCAATGGCTGAACTTTAGAGTAGTAGGCATGCATATTTAGATTGTTACAGTGTTAATAGTGTCCATTGTATTTAGCTGTATATAAATATGCAAATAGAATGCTCCAGTTGATTTTATCCATTATTATGTTTTTTGAATAATTGGAAAGTTGACAAGGAATAAAATTGTCATCTACTATTGAGCCTATGACTGCTACAGTTCCTATGATAGCTGTCCATAGCACTCTCTGCAGCTAGCATACCGTAAATTGAGGTCGTTGTCATGGACACTATGGAGAGTATCATAGTGTACATAAAGTATCGTGGCTACGGGTGCTATAACATAATTGCTACTATAGCTTTTGACTACTTTCGTGATGAAGCAATGCAGAGAAGAATGGCGAGGGAACGAAAGGCAGCTACAGTGTCAAATTCAGCAGTTATTACATCCTCCGGAATGAAAGTATACAGATGGCTATTTCAATTTATTTAGGAATAGTATTAATTATTATAAATTCCATTATTTATGAGGAAATAGCGATAACTAAACATACAACCATGGTGCCAATCAGCCATTGGGCATACAGTATTCCTGCACCAAAGGGTGTAGCTACCATATGGCTGCACACACTAAACAATATAACAACTTAAATACACCATGCATCCCAGCAAATAGAGGATATACGTATGTGGTGCAGGGTGGTGGGAGATCGTCAACTGTATACCCATCACGTAGCCTACAGGGTGTGCAAACATACCTTTTGCCTGGATTCTACCAATGTAGGCAATGTATGTGGTGCTTGATGCCCTCCAGTAAGTCTATCATATGATAAATGACCATTCACAGAGCATTGAATGATATGCTCAACCCATATTTCCGAAAGTAAGGGGCCTGTGCTACCCACTGGGGTGTAACTGCCAACCATCATCGAGGGTGGATTCTACCAGTTTAGCTAACATACATCCTTCCCGGTGCCCATGCTCTACATTTCCATACAGTAGTCCAGAACATACTCAATACACAGGTGTATGTTCTACAGGCTTGTGGCCATGGAAATCCTAGAGTATGCTTAGAGAGCTGTTTATGACACCCCACACTATAGCATTCAGTTTTGACATAATGTTGATCTAACAGGAGATTGGAGTCTAAAGCTCAAGAAATAATCTGATTTCAATAATTATCCATTCCTATTAGCAATTCCTATTTTCTTAATTTGTAATACTATGTAATTTGTGACAGGTCCTTGAACTACTACATGGTACAGCCTTATGGGTACAGCTACTACAACAGATTCACCAGCTATTGTTTGATTCATGGACTCTCAACAGCAGGTAAAGGAAGCAGTTATGCAGGACATCAAAATTGAATCCTGGGGCAAACATATCTAAGTTCAGACTGTGACATGAGCTGGTGGCACCAGGGAGCCATGTGACCTATGGTTTGGGAGGAGCTAAAGAATAGACATATCTTTTTATAATCTTCTACATATATTCCTGTGTAATTTCAAGAATGAGTAGTGGACAAAGAGAAATAGAGAATAAATGTATGTATTTATGATGGTTTTTATTCCCAAACACACAGCTTCTTAAGGAGGTACATATTATATCTTGCGGATACAGATACCAGGCCTTTGAGAAAGTAATTGAAGAGATCATGATATCTACTGCTCACGCTGTGGCTCCTTGTTCATGTTTCAGGGGCATATTATTGTAATTTTGAAGTAGCCTGGGCTTGTTGGTCTTCACAAACTGTGCAGCCTTTGCTTGATCAACAGATTTCATTCAATCTCTGAGATAAGACCTATTATTAATGAATAGGCAGAATTTTTAATGAAGATGTAAAAGGACTTGTGTTCACCAAGGGTTTCCACAAAGCCTGTGACATGCCATTAGTTTGTTTTTGCAATAACAGGCCTGAAGATAAAGTCAACAGAGATGTAGAGAAGCTCATAGATGAAACTTGGAAGCACTGAGTTCCTATCTATTTTCTCAAATATTTCAGGTACCTGAATTATTCCATGGCTGCATAGCCTGAACAGGGAGGGGGGTCACTCCCTTAGATATTTTGGATCCTGGGGTGGGCTTGGTCTGGCATCCATGTGCCTTCCTTGATTTTATATAATGGAACAATATGTGATGAGGAGCACAGGGAGGTTCTGTGAGAAGGAGAGGGGCTCTCACTTAGATACAAGTACTTTTCAATATTTTTTGATAGCCAGAGGTCAGTAACCTGGAAGATCTGCCCTTGTTTTCCCCTGTTTCTTACTGTGTTAATTCACAGGGTCTTTTATACAGTACAAGGACCAGGTAGGGACAGTGCTTAATGGAGTGGGGTCCCTTGCCCAGATAAAACTATTTGCCAATGTCCATGTGTTATTAGCACTAGGTGTAATGCCTATTTCTATTATCTACTGCCTTCTTGATTTTATATAATGAGATAAACTGTAACAAGAAGCATGGGAGCTCTGTGGTTTAGGGAGGGGCTCTTGCTTAGGTAAGAATATTTTTGGATAGCCAGAGGATAGAGAGGATGAGCACAGAACGGGAACAGTTCAGCTGCATTATGATCCTAAACAGACCATCAGGGAGGATTAAAGGGGCCATGGTAGGCCAGGCAGGTCCAGGCTGGGTGTGTGTGGAGAGGATGAGCACAGAAGTAGGAGCCCAGGCAGGGCTGGGCTGGGCATGGGAACTGTCTGGCCCCTGGGGTTCTTGGGATGTGCAGAGAGGGTGAGCACAGAAAGGGAATGATCGGAGTGTGTTCTGACCCTAAACAGGCTGCTGAGGGGGGGGATTAAGGGGGCTGTGGGAGCCCCGGCAGGCCAGGGCCGGGTGTGGGACCCATCTGGCCCCTGGGGTTCTTTAGGTGTGCGGAGAGGATGAGCACAGAAAAGGAATGATCAAAGCGCGTTCTGACCCTAAACGAACGATGGGGTCGGATTAGGGTACCCTAATCCAAGGGGAATAGGGATAGGTCACTAATAACATTATCAATCCGCAAACACTCAAAGCGGTTACTCCACTCAATCTTTTGCCGGCCCGATTTGGGGTCTGTATTAAGTAGATAGCTGAAATAGAATATAATGCGAAGCTATAGACACTGACTGGAGCGATATATCCCCTTACTCCGCGACAAAGTCACAATACTTTTTTCCGAGAGCCATTTCTCTCACTGTTCGGGTGGTATATGCACGACATAGGGATTTGTCGGGTAGGTGCCCATGCATGCGTGAGACACCCATGCCTGCACATCAGCTCAAAGGTAAGCCAAGCCAAGGAAACATTTGTAGAGCCTCGTCGAGGGTATAAAACCGAAGTCTCACCATGTCCGTGCGTCCAGCGCCCATAAGCTTAGGCTTGTGATGAAGCCTGCGCACATAGGCGTGCTAATTCTGGCTGACATAATCTTTGTGCTCCCTGTACCCCCGGGCGCCTTAGGGTACAGGGAAAAAGCACCCCGCCAAATCCCGCCCAGTGGAAGCCAGACTATGGAAGAATAAATGGAACTGTGAAACAGAAACTGCGAAAAACAGCTTGAATAGATCTATCACCATACCTTCTCGAGGATAATATCTTTTGCAAACCGCCATCCTGGACAGGCAGATTTACGGGTTGGACCACAGGCTCGTGGTCTCCATTCACATTCAGTTCGAAGATCTCGTTCGCGAAGTTTTGCACGATCTCGTGCTTTTG
>KN837250.1:234630-254357 GCA_000827215.1 Sphaerobolus stellatus SS14 | reverse complement strand
ATAGCCCAAAGAGCGGTTAGTGCATAGCTCAAGGAGCAAGAGTATTTAGCTTATTATAAGCGGAAAAATAATTTAGCTCTCAAAGAGCGGCCTGTAGCTCAACGAGCATAATATAGCTCAAAGAGCGGTTAGTGCGTAACTCAAGGAGCAAGAGTATTTAGCTTACTATAAGCGGAAAAATAATTTAGCTCTCGAAGAGCAGTCTGCAGGTCAACGAGCATAATATAGCTCAAAGAGCGGTTAGTGCGTAGCTCAAGGAGCAAGGGTATTTAGCTTATTATAAGCGGAAGAATAATTTGGCTCTCGAAGAACAGCCTATCCATATTACTGGCAGAATTGGGTACCCCGTTCTGAGTCCCTTCACCATGGAACAACCATTGGGTCAATCACACCAATCTTACCATGAATGGGTAGGTTTTGGCAAGGGGAGCAGGGCCTGGTATATTTGGAGGTGCAGGCTTCCAGAGTGTGAGCTAACCCTGCCTACACCCTTATACAACTTTTACCTTGCTCCCATGGCCCATGATGATGGGACTTTTGTTTCCCCAGTATTCTCCTTCTACACCTCCAACCATGGGGACCTGCATTTCCAGTTATAGCAGGTCCTGGTTCCCTCACTAAAACTTACCCATCCATGGTAAAATTGACCTGATTGGCCCAGTGGTTGTTCCATGGTGAAGGGGCCCAGAATGGGGTACCCAATTCTGCTAGTAATATAGATAGGTCCAATTTTCTACTGGGCTAGCCCAGTAGATGCAGAATATAGATAGGTCTATAGGCAACCTTAACACGATGAATAAAAAGGTGTTCATTCTAAACAACCCAATGTAGTTTAAGTTTCGCTTTTATCTGTGGAATGACTATCCTGTCAGGAAGAGGCCTCGAAACATTATGTTTTCACCGCAAAAAACGGATAAATGTAGCTGGCGCCGGATTTGAGGGCATGTGATCCCGAAAATCGGAATGGTAATGATTGACTGTTGCCGATGTGGCCCTTCACAGCGCTGAGGAGCACTCGTGCCGGGAAGCATGCCATTGTGCCAATCACAGTACCATAATGCTCATCAAAAATAGCCCACTGCGCTCTCGCTAAACCAGCTGAGACCGCAACTCGCATTCTCACACACACGTGGCACTTGTTAAATGAGATGAGCAGCGCTGACTGACATACAACGCTCCACTCCATTTTCTTCTGATGGCAGGTCGTCTTTGCAACGAACATACTTAGCCGGTCAGTTCAATTGTTCTCTGGGTCTACATCATTAGGCACAGCAGCTGTACGCTGATCGATATCTTTTTCTTTTGCATCTATGTCACTGTTATCTAACGGAGTTAGCATCTCAGCGTGGCTACTAGTTCGATTCCATACCAGACGGCGCACATGTTCACCATTATGCATTAAAATTACATGCTTCTAACATTCACGACGTGAAATGTGGGGTTTTTGATTGGCCTTTCGTTGAGATGACAGGGACACAATATCGAGGTAGTGCCAGATTTCCTTCCCTGTTGTGACAACTGGACAGTAATATATTTACTCGTCACTAGGGACATATTATGAGCCATGGAAGTATGTCAAGTTCGGTGCAGCTGCTCCGCTGCGGATTCCAAAAACCTTAATTAACTGCCAGCGAACTGAGGCAGGATTCTGCCGTTTGAAATCTACTAGTGGCTACCCTAAAAAAACGCATTTCCTGTGCACATGACTTGTTGATAGTATCTAAGGAGCATCGTTGGGTTGCTAATGTCGGTTTCATCTCATTAGAGTGCTGAGTGCATCAATAATGAATTTGAACCTTCATGATCGTGGAAATAAGGGCCCAATTGTCCGCCTTATCGGATGTTTGAATAGTGCTCTAGTAGAAGCTCTACGGAATCTACCCATCAACTACCCCGCCATCAAATCAATCTCTTTCTCGGCATATTGGAGGACTATGTCAGCCTATAGAGCAGATCCACCTCTGGACAATATCTTCCTGCATCTGTATGTGCTTTTTACGCTAATACCACTAGCAGCTAATACTGAGCCCGCTTCAGTCAATTTTACGACTATTTAAGCTGCATAGCATTGACGCTGCTGATGTACAGCATCGTACTTGACTTTGAGGTGACTCACTAGTTTCTCTTCTATGCGCTATTCATCCTCAGACCCAAACATCATTTAGAGAGAGAGACTGTACGGTTGGAAACAAGCCAAAACCGTACCCTTTTTTATTTTCTTGATTCTGCGCTATTTTCCTCTTCTTGTGTTTTTGGTCACAATGGAGCTCAACGGCCTTTTTCTCTCGCTAGGTAAAGTGGGACAACTCGTACGCAATTAAGATTCAGAACCTCACTGATTTGAAGAGGATGGTCTCTCGAATCGGGCAGATTGCCACTTTTCATTCGTGCGACTCAGCATAGGCCCAATCATTGCAGTAACATCCGGAGGTATAGCAGTTCTGCCTGTAATGTCGTTTTCAGTATCACTTACCTTGAGTCCTAGTACTTCTTAGTATGTGGTAGTGCATTTAACTTTGTTTATTTACCCAATCTCCTGGGATCCTAGTCTTACGTGTCAATGCCCTATACAGTCAAAGTACGCTTCACACACAACTTTTTCATTAACTAATCAAATGGTTCTAGACAAATGGATCAAAAGATTTATGATAATAATGTATGTGGGACAAATTGCAGTCAATATTGTAAGGTGTTCTTGCAGGCTTGGGATCGAGATCTAATAGAGAGTGGTTCAATTCTCAGTACTCAACTTTTAAAGATACTCAAGAAACCTTTGGTTCACCACGCATTAATCCTTGCCCACCAGGAAACGAAATTACGAACACAAATCCCATAAGTAAGCCCATTCATATGCTCTTCAAGTTTGGGAGAAAGATTTAATTTGGACAATAACTATCAAGGTCTACTACTATTATTCATATTGGCCATCAGCTTTGACATTGTCATATTCTCCCTCACTTTGAGGAAAGGCCTTCATGCTAGGGCAAACAAAAGCAGTACTACTTTGCTGCAAGTGCTTGTAAAAGGAGGGATCTTATACTTCATGTAAGACTATTTGATGGCTACAAATATTCTATACTTATCTATAAAATTAGGGTCCTTTTCTTGGTCAACTTTGTCAATGTAATGCTTCTTACTTGCACCATTGGAGGGTTTGTGGGTAGGGATGTAGTAGCAAACTTTCCATTCACTGGTGTTAGAATATAATTTACTCCAATCCACCGTCATATGACAACTGATGCTGCTTCAGGATTATGTTGGAAATATTAATGTTCAATTAACATCTGTGTATGTTTCTCTCTCCCTCAACAAAAACTATATATCTAATTTTTAAGCCTTTATTTATTGACAGCATAACCTCTATAATAGTTTCACGGCAAGTGCTAGACTTTTCCTCATGAATTTAACTGATAAGAATTCCTTAGTCTATTCCTAGATCTCCGTGAAGCTGCTCACCATTCACGACAATCCCCCAACAATCCCTCAGCAGTGACATGGTCAGCTGGATGATGGATTCATATGGATGGCAGCGAAACTACTGGTGCTCTTATTTCACCCGACAATGATATGGGAGGGAGGCAATTCATAGGCCAATGGACCCTTAAGAATTTAATGGGGAATGAAAACTTTGGGGTGGAACTGGGGAACTTTTTTGAGAATTATGAGCCAATTGATACAGCTTTGGATGAGGAACAAAAGGGTCCATCTGTTTTGGCAAGGCTCAGCGATAGCATGGCATAATGTGCCAATTTGGTAATGTGAGACCCTTCAATATTATTTATTTGCATATACTGATGCAATGATACTCTATAGGCAAAAATCTCAGTCAGATTACTCTAGAAGAATCTACCGAAGGTAGAAGACTTTCATTTTACCAAATATTCTTCCTATTCCTCTATTTGTGTAGCAATAATACTGTTTTGGACACCATTAGGAAATAAACAAATAATTATTAACTGTGTACAGGACTAAGAGGAGACTTCAATCGGATTCAGTTCTTTTGCCCTGAAAATCGAAATGCCCAGACAGCCTAACGGATGCGATAAACCTGACGAAATACCGGCATACTACGTTAGTAAAATCACAAGGTGACCTCGCCTTACGGCAGATGTCGAAGTCATTCCAACATCTATCTGACTGGTCATTCATATTTTTCATAAGCAAACGTCAGGTAACTTACCTAAGTCGACTCCATAGGCTACTTCTGTCGTGCAGGTGGTCGCACAATGATCACAGGGTTTAGACATCAACGGGTGTTTGACTGTTGAAGCGAGAAGAGAGCCAGTTGCTTTTCTGGTAGAGACTCCATTTGATTACCTAATTACAGCGCTTGATGGCTTTATGTTATGTCCGTCCGTAACTGCATCCACAGAGTTCTATTACGTTCTCTCGTCCATTATCGACACGTATCATATCTCAGTCATTAGTACCTGAAGATTCCCAAGCAACTTCACGCAAGAATCGGAGATCAGTGGTGGAATATTTAGGGTTTTCCTGGACTCAGACTTGTTAGCGATGTTTAGCCGGAGTGTAGCGGTTCATACTGCTCATACTCTAGCTAGTGCTAAGTAACACATCGGTCTGCTATTAAGGCATTTAGCCGCCTATGACCGCTTTCCTGATGCAGCCTGTCAAGCAAAGCCCAATCACAAGACTGCCCGATATTTCCCGGTCCCTTACACTAACCGTTGAAGAAATCCAGCGCACAACATAAACGGCATCATATAAAAGTGTTAATAAAAATAAAATAAGTAGTCTATTAATTGGTTTAGTCTAATTTTTCTTATGTAGAGGGTCCTCAGAAGGTTCATGTAATTGGACTTGGATGTGACGCCGTACGCAACCGTCTGATCTTAAGGGTCTGTAGCCTAGTGGTCCAACGTTTGGGATACTTGTGAGGTCTCATTTAAGCCTCTTCGTTTATATAATGAGGCGAAAAGACTATTCTCTACCGATTCCGATGCAATAACTAAATATATAATTAGGTAAAAAAATATCTCGAGTCACGGTCGCAGGCAAACTGCGAGTCACAAATCCGCGATCGCAATTTAATCCACAACCCTCTCGGCAACCGTACCCCTGTCTGCATATACATTTTCGGGTGAATTAGTTTATTTTGAATAGCCTTTCTCGTATCATGCCGGAATGTCCGTCTGTGCGCTGGGCCTGTACATTGTAGCCTTGTTACTTCCGACAAATTATTTCCATGTTTTCAGTTTTCAGGATGCAGTGCTTATGACCGTCTACATAAGCTAATCCTTATGTCTCCCTTTTCGATGCATTAGTGTGATATGATTTTAATCTTCTATTGTGTATATTGAGCTACACTAAGCATGTGAGTTCAATATCGTGCAGCGCAGGACAATAACTCTACAAAGTGTTGGCGTGATTTTTTTTTCCAACCTCCCGACAGTCGCCATTGTCCGGGCAGCATATGCCACTGCCTCAGGTGAAACTGCCTCATCTAAAGTCCATGCTTCCCTCCGATGGCTCCATTCATTCTTGAGCCATTCGAAAGAGGTCCCCACTCTTTCACCTTCCGCCTTCAACAACTTGGTTTCTTCATCCCACCGTTCCCAGCTTGCCTTGGCGTACAACCACTCAAGCCGAATAGCCACGTCGCGCATTTCTCCAATTAGTTAATAACACACTTAGCTAAAATAAACTCTTACCTTCGTTTGTCCATCCTTCAACTGCACCTTCAATCCTTCTCTGCCTTTCACCTCAAAACTTCGTGGAGAAGATGCAAAACAGCGTGCCATTCAACTACGTCCACAGGATCTTGCTCGACTGGATGATGGTGAATGGTTTAATGATATTGTGATGGATTTCGGTTTAAGGCGTGTTATTTAAGCCTAACCTATGTCAAACCACTAACTCTGGCGCCTGGCACCTGGCACCTTCAGCCAATCCATGTGGCGTCACGAGCTCTCGGAATCCCCACTTAAAATGGTGTGAGTAATGTTTACATTTTTTTACGAAGCTACGAGACCAGGGTTGTGTTGCCGTTGCAACATGGACACGCCGATGGGACCTCTTCAGATATGAAATGATTATTGTCCCTGTCCATAAGGATTATCACTGGTGTATTATAGCAGTTGTTAACCCTCATGCCAGCCTTCAACCTGCACATTTACATCCCATTGGCACCCCACGTGCAGTTGTCATCTCTATTGACTCACTTGGTGGTTCTCAGTGCAGTGCTCGGAAAACAATACCAACATGGCTTCAGTATCTAGCTCAACCACGGTTGCACGGTATGCAATGGATACCACCGGAAACTCGGTCCCTTAAGTTATGTCTTCTATTCTCGTGGACAATTACCATATAGGGCTGATTCCCCCCTTATTAGGTCCCTATCCAACCTAATTTCCATGATTGTGGACCATACTCAATCCACAATCTATCAAGGTTCCTCATGAGCTATGAATCGCTTCTGAATAACCAGGTGAGCGATTTCTTTCATACCTTACTGCTATAGGTGACCATGCTCTTTAGGTTAGACCTACATTTCAGGACTGGACTAGAATTTGGCAGCCACATCTTGCTGCTCTCATGCACAAGAATATTCGACTACTTGTACCTTTGCGATCCCGATCTGGGACCAGACTCTGTATCACTTAGTAAGATATCACCTCCCATGCCATAATGCCCCTCATCAATGGTATCCCCATCCAACCGCAATATTGCTCTGTTAATGCTTGTCATAAATGAATTACGCATGCCGATCCTTGGCTCTAATAGCTTCCCTCCCCCATCATCCATCCTATTCCGACCTGATTGTCTTCCTGAGTCATTTGCACTCATTCAAAATTATTTCATCCGAGAATGTTTCATCCATCCTGATGACTTCCTACCCTATCATGCATGGATAGGGATGTGCAGTGCTCTCTCTGGTGTTTCAAAGGATATGCATGCTCTGTTTACCCTGCATCCGCTTCTTGACCTATGGTTCAAACACCCATATCGGATGAAACTATTTCTCGATCATTTAGCTTCAGCAGAGCCACTCTCTCACTGCCACCGAAATGCTATGGTCCGCAATTTGTGGATTAGTTACATGATTGCTGATTGGTGGGTGAAAAACAGCCTCAATTTTCAATACAAGACTGCCCTGAATAGTTGGGATGACTGAACAACTGATATGATTGATGAACCCCATCATTTCAGACATGTGACTCCACCCTTTTCCTCAGGGCTATGGGACGAAGTATGTAACACAGTCTTTACCTTGCTTTCATCCCCTAACTATTATGCATTGTCCAGATCACTTCTCTTTACACTCAACTTGTTGGCTCCTTTCCACAATTGTGTATGTTCAAGGGGGGTTTACCGGCTCCTCAGCCTTAGTTTGCATGCTGAGTGTCCCTGGATCATTGCTCACCCTGGCCTCTGCTACCCACTTGCTCATCCTCCAATTGAATACACACCCACATGATTCTGAATTATGTGTCCCTTAAACAAATCCCCTTACTTGATGATTTGACCTTGGAGATTTTCAAGCCCCCCAGTGCAGTTGATGAATGTGCAGACAATGTGGTGATTGACTTCCAACATCTGGAGAGACTGTTTCTCAGTGTGGGATCCTGATGAATTTCTCAGTATTGTTATACTGTGGAAACTACCAAGTCTCACCCACCTCATGGTTCACTTTCCAGGCATGCAGATGGGTCGGATTGAACCATTATTGGAAAATTCTGGGCAGCTCTTGAGGACATTGGAAATCTCCACTATGTGGAGTGAGGGTTCCCCGATATGGGACCTATCACATTGTCCCCATTTAGAGACACTCTCCATTGATTGGATAGGTTCCCTTCCAGAGATACACGGCCATCAAAATTTATTGCATGTGATTTTACATCATATCAGTGGCCCCATCGAGCCACTTCCTCCTTATCAATGGCCTCCGCATTTGCTGAGGGATCTCCCTTCATCTTTAACTCCCATGGAATGGCCATGACCATTTGATAAGTTTTTTACTGAGCTTATGATGGAGAAGTTTAGATGACCCAAGCTCACTCAAATCACAGACACCTCAGTTTACTACTCACCTCAACAAGAACAGAGGCAATCATTCATTAGGTGGTCACTTGTATGGGCTGATGCTTGAAAAAGATTGGTGTTGAATGCATGGATGCCTTTGGCAATTATTATGATATACCATTACACTGGAGACATCGTAAAATTTCCTGAGTCTAAAAGTCCCAGGAAATCTTACGCCTCTGGCAAATAGAAATAGCATTTCTTGGGGCAAAAATTGATAGGAAATGTTAATTAATTTCAAGATTTCCTGAAGCATGGAAAATTGAGGTGTGTTACCCTTTCCTGAAATTGGAAAACTTGCAGGCATTCAGAGTTTTCACAAGATTTCCTGAGGTCAGAAATTTTGGTAAAATTAAGTGTATTTACCTAGCTTTCCAAATACAGAAATGCACAGAAAATAATGGGTTTGTTCAAAATTTCCTGGCTGAGATTATCATGGGGAAACAACAAATGACTTTATAAATTCCTGAATACATAAACAGCGCAGAAACGTTGGATTTGTTCAAAATTTCCTGGCCAACATTACCCTGTGGAAAGGCTGAATTACATTAGAATTTCCTGAGTACACAAACATTGGAGAAACTCTGGATTTAGTTAAGATTTCTTGACATGCAAACACTGAGGAAATGCTGAATAATATCAAGATTTCCTGAGCAAGATTACTGTCAGAAAAATCATCATTTTCCCAAAATTTTCTGGATATGGAAATTTGAGAATGGTGTAAGGTTTCCTGAGCTGGTATTAGATTTTTTCAAAATTTCCTCAGGATTACTCAGCAATTCACAATTGAACTGCTCCCAACAATGAACACATACAATCTTCTTACGGGACACTCTTTTGGCTATGTAATGGTATTGCATAGAACAATCTTTTTAAATGATTACATGTTTTTTTAGTATGTCGAATTGGATCCACCTTGGTGAAGAGGAGGCAGTTGCACTCGAGACTAGGCCTATGTAGCACTCACCCTTCAAGGCTGCGCCTCAAACTCCGACTGCAGAGGGATCCTATGGCCCAATGCGTCATTGCAAATGAGGCTGTAACCGGAGTTTGAAACCACGGCCCACAGGATATGGCACATTTCGCAACTGCATGCCAATATTCTATAATGAACTCCTGTGGGGCCCATTCAGGGTTCCAAACGACCGCGTCACCGCTCGCCCTTCCCTTGCTCCCGCCCCCCATCCGCACCTCGTCCGCCCTGTTAGCACAGAGAGGATCTCGGTTCAGTGGGTTATTGACCAAAATTGCGACATTTCTGCTAGCGAGCACCGCCTTTTCGTGTCGTGCTGCCAGACATCACTGATTGTGAGCCGGGTTAAGGCAACCCCTGTACTGCCGAGTTTTTTTCACATTTCTGTGCTCTACTCGTTCTATTAACAAGAGCAAAGACTAAGAAAATGACGAGAACCAACATCTATATGATGTGTGGGCAGCAGGGTGTTATCATTATCCAGAGCATTTGATTCATAGCTATGGTGAGATCTGGAATGTCGGATGGACCAGCAGGAAAGACTCGATCCCTATGGGGAAAAGGGCTAGAGAATAGGTCCATTAGTAGGAGCTGAGCAATCTACTTCAGCATCAAAATATGTAATACATTACTTGATATCCAAATCAAACATGAAAATTCCAAATCAAAGATTTTCAAAGAGGATGCAACTGCTGGCGAAGAAAGCCAGCTCAGCGTCAAGTTTGCTTCAGGATCATTATGAATTCTGCGATTAACACATTCCACGAATATATTGCTTAATTGAACAATTGTATAGCCTGGGGGAGTTACATAACTTAAATGACAGCATGTATTTCGAGCTGATTTTTTTATATGTTGTAGCCCTGCCTATTTAGCGAAGATTAATTAAGCCATGTTTGAGGAGAAACGGTGGACTGGTTCTCGAGATATAATTCCGCAAATTTAATGCATTGGGAGGAGAAGATGAAAAAGCGGTATTTGTTTAATTCTTATCAAAGTTCAATATGATCTTAACTGACCATGGGTAATATTTTGGAGTAATATAGTGGGTGTATAATGTGTTAATTTCAGATATGAAAGAAGGAGACTGTAGTGATATTATTGGTTAAATTGATTACAATATACTAACTGTCAATCTTCACTATCTTTACTATCTTCACTCTCAATGTTAAAGTAATCAGACTCTTCTTCACTGTTCACCTGCTCCTGCTTCTGAAAGGGATCTCCATTCACTACTTCACTATCCTCTTCCAACTCTTCTGGTTGTATTTCTTGATTTTCATTGGCATTGCTCCCCTGGCTCCTTTGGATTTTTTGATGGTTTTCTTTTATTCTTGTCCTTTGTTGAACATCTATCCTGTTTTTGAACTTGGCAGTTATTACCCTTGATATGTTTAACAGCATCATTGAATAAGATATTGAGGTTATCTGCAAGGGGAAGAGCTTCAATCCTGGTGTGGGTTGCTAAGGCTCTTGGATGAGGTAGATTGGTATTCTTTTAGGAGGGCCAATACCACAAATCTTGTAAGCTTTAGCATTGACAATAAAGCTGGGACATGGCTGGCTATTGATATCTGTTTTTTTTTGTCTGGAAGACATTCAAGGAGATCAAATGCAGCTTTCAGACCATCTTGAAGAAAAAGGATGTCATGTTCAGACTTATTGGTGAGAAAGGTATGATAATCCTTAAGATAACCTATCCCCTTCAGAATGTGCCTGTAAGGGCAACCCTCAAAGCTAAGCGGACGTCATGCAGAGCTAGCAGAGGGGAAATCCAAAGATATATAAGCGAATGAAGTATATACACATGAAGGGAATCTCACCTAGCAGAGGGGAAATCCAAAGAGAAAGACTTGGATTGCCTCTGCCAGAGTGAGCCCACTAAATACTGTCTGGAACGGGGAAACATCAACACCGAAAAGAAGATGTAACAATAACCTGATGAACCCGAAAACAATAAGAAAAGTGGGAACGAACCAATGAACAAGGGAACAAGGAAAAGCGGAAGCGAATGGAAAAACACTGAAACGATCCTGACAGCCAACCGGCACTAAACAACCATTACTCATGCGCCATGACTATATGTGCATATACTCCCCACCAGACACCCACTGTCTCCAACCAAACCTCCCACTTTCTGGCCACAAGAGTCAATGAATGTGCTGAGGGGAAATCCCGTGCGGAATCGCTCCCTGAGAGTTTTTGATGCGAGGGATAATTCCGGACGGAAAGGTTCCAGGCGGAAATCTGAATGCGTCCCCTGACATCACCCCCCTTCTAGAATGCGGTGTCCTCGACACATGGATGTGACGAATATGTCTGAAGTCGAGAGAGTTGAATGCCATGGTGCAAATGCGATGAGGGGCGTTAGGATGACTGAGATGGAACTGTGTGATCAAGTCGCATGCAGCCATGTCCCATTCAGTGACCCATGAGTTCTCCTCATACCCATAACCCTTCCATTTGACCAAGTACTCCAAACGGTTATGGAATAACCTGCTGTCCAGCACCTGTTCAACCTCGTAATGTTCTTCGCCATCGACCAATTCCGGTGGGGGAGGTGGATCCGAATTTCGTCCGGGAATTGGGTCTGGGGTGCATGCAAGAGCTTGACGACATTGAACACTGGATGTATGCGCCTCATCCTGGGTGGGAGTTTGAGCTTGTACATGTTATGCCCAGGTTTGCCTATGATCTTGAACGGTCCCAGGTATCAGTGACTGAGTTTCTGAGATTGCCTGGTGGTCTTGATGTTGTTGGCGTTCAAATAGACCTTGTCACCAATTTGATATTCCGGAGGGGGAGTCCTTCGACAATTGTAGTACTGAGTCATGTCGTCCTTGGCCTTGGTAAGGGCCACCTTCGCCTCCTCCAGTGACTCCTGCATACGATCCTTGAACTTGTTCACCGTCTCCAGTCTAGAAGCGGGCTGTTGAGGTTTTCCACCCCATGCGCAGGTTCCGTCTGGAATCCAACATGAAAGGTGTGTGCTGGGTTGACGAGCGAATGTGGTTGTTGTACTGGAACTCGGCCATGGGTAAGAGTTTGTCCCAATCATCCTGCCACTGGTTAATGAAAAGCCGCATGTATTGCTCTAACTCTTGGTTTACCCGCTCGGTCTGTCCATCTGCTTGTGGGTGGTAGGCCGTGGTGGCCGTGAGCTTGATGCCTAGCATTCGGTACAGCTCTCTGGTGAACTCGGCGACGAATTGAGGACCGCAGTCGGAGACGACTTGCTTGGGGAGGCCGTGTAGCTTCCAGACGTTGTTGAGGTAAAGCCGTGTGGCTCCAAGTGCAGTGATCGTGGTGTTCGTAGGAATAAATGAGCTCGTTTACTCACAGAGTCCACCACGTTCATGATGGCATCTGCACCGTGCGCGTCCAGAAGTTCCACAACAAAGTCTACACTGACTGTATCCCACCTGGTCTCTGGGACAGGCAGGGGTTCCAGTTCACTGGTCGGGGCCTGCCTTTGGATCTTTGTACAAAGACAGAGGTCGCAAGTCTTGATGTACTGACCGATGTACCTTGACATTTCAGGCCACCAGTAGCTGTGTGTAACCAATTCCAGAGTTTTCCACTGTCCTGCATGCCCTCCAATCCTAGAATCGTGGTGTTGGAAAATGATTCTTCGATGTAGTTTGGGATTGGGCGGAACATATATCTTGCCTCTGAACAGCAGTAATCCGTCCGCTTCCGTCCATTCAGCTGCCTGCACGGATTTGACGTTGGTCTTCTTCAACTCCTCAGCCGCCTTCACCACCGCCTCTTCCAATTCCACATCCTTCATCCCTTGCCTGATATCCCTCAGAACCTCTCGCTCTTCTCCTTCCACTGTGATCCCTTCCAATGCCCTGATACTGAACATTTCCAGTTGGAGTAGTGTTATGTCCCTGTTGTCTGAATTGCCTGAGCCATGGTCTTCCCAACGGGAGAGTGCGTCTGTCTTCCCAATTGTCCATCCGGGTTTGTGGTGAAGTGTGAAATCGAAATGGGAGAGGAAGAGCGACCACTGTGCTTGACATCTGTTGAGACTTTTGGATGTCATGAAGTACTGCAGGTTCTTGTGGTCTGTCCAGATCTCGAACTTGTGCTGGGCCCCTTCAAGGAAATGTCGCCACTCATCTAGTGCCCAAATGATTGCCAGCATCTCCTTGTTGTGAATCTCATAGTTGCATTCCACCGGGTTGAGGCTCTTGGACATAAACGCGACTGGATGCCATTTGCGGTCCGCTTCCGAAAGTTGAGAGAGAGGGGCCCCAGTCACAAAGTCAGAGGAGTCAGCTTCCAGACGATAAGGTACTGCATCACTAGGGAGCATGAGAACCAGTGTGGTCATTACAAGTTGCTTGAGTTTGTTGAAGGCCTCTTGTTTTGCACAGGTCCACTTCCATTTGGCATCCTTCTTGGTGAGGTTGAAAAGGGGACATGAATAATGAGAGAAATCCTTGATGAACCGTCTGTAGAAGTTGACAAAACCTACAAACGACTGTACTCCTTTCTTTTCGCTCGGCTCTGCCCACTCAGTGATAGCTGCAACCTTGACTGGGTCCATTTCCACTCGGCCTTCAGAGATGATCAGGCCTAGGTACTTGATTGATGTCCATTCGAATTCGCACTTCTCCGGCTTGAGATAGAGCTTGTGTTCCTTCAAACGTTGAAGTACCAACTTTGTGACCTGTCTGTGCTCGGCGATAGTCTTGGTGAAAATGAGAATATCGTCGATATACAAGCTTACAACCCCCTCCATGATCAGATCATGGAAGATGTCATTCATCATCGTCTGGAAGGTCGCTGGGCTGTTGCAAAGACCAAAGAACATCACTAACGGCTCAAAAAGACCTCAATTTGTCTGAAAGGCTGCCTTCCACTCATCTCCCTTGCAGATCCGCACATTGTTGTATCCCCACTGGACGTCCAGCTTGGTAAAGTACTTTGCGCCGCGCAGTTGATTGACCAGCTCAGAAATCAAGGGAATAGGATAGCGATTCTTGACAGTTGTCCTGTTCAACACGTGATAGTCTTGTACCAGCCACAAGGTCCCGTCCTTCTTCTTGATAAAGAATACTGGCGAGGCCATTGGGGACTTGGAGGGGTGGATCTGTCCGGAATCCAAGTTCTCCTGTAGGAAAGTGTCCAATTCGACTTGCTCTGCGGGGGACAGTGGGTAAACCTTGGTGTTCGTGGGTTTCGCATCCGGGATTAACTCTATAGCGTGGTCCCATATTTTTTCGTGCGGAAGCGAATCAAAGGACTTCTTGGAGAAGACATCCTCGAATTCATGCAAATACCCTGGTATATGCGTCTCCGCCTTGACGTTTTTGCTATGGGCTTCGGCCAGTCACAAGGAAAAGGTCTGGGTGGTGCAGATGAACTCTTCCTCAGTCGGGAGATTGATGTAGAAAAGTCGATCGCCTTCTTCGAATCTGTCCTCCGGCACAACAGGGTTCGCCTCATCATCTGTGGTTGATGGTGAGTCGTCCTTGACATCGGATTCATCGTCGTCATCGTTGTCGGCTTCTTCTACAAAGGCAGGGTGCAGACCCGAACGGCACTTCAGAAGGTGGCGTACTTCAACCTTCTTCTTGTGTCTCCGGGCGGAAGCTTCCTTGCGAATTTCTGCTCAGCATGTAAGGCATTTATCAGGGCAGTGGCTCATCTTCACTTCCTTGGTTTGCCAGTCAATTTCAGGGTTATGCTCTTCAAGCCATGTGAATCCCAAAATCATGTCCTGCTTCCCCAAGTTGGTGACCACGAAGGAAGTCCGCTCGGTGTGATCGTTGTAGCGTAAGATCAGGTCCATGATTTCGGTGACAGAGCCTCCTTCATTTCGAGTTCTATTGTTTTGGAACCGTAGGTCTGAAATAGTGGTGTTCGCTACTGTGAACAGAGAAACTAATTAAACTAAAAAATGTTCTGAGACTTAAAAGCAATTCAGCGTCGGTTAGAACTCTTCTTACAATTACTAGATAACCCTAGTGAGTAATCTAAGAACTTCCAGCTATGAATTAATCAATAAAGAATAAATGAAGATAGTATTTAAGTACAAGTTAGCTATACTATTGCTAGGCGAAGTAGTTAAAGAAAATAAAGGAAAAAACGTAATAGAAAAGTAGGAGTGAGTTGGAATAGTTAAAGAGGCTTAGGAATTACTTACTTGCTAATATCCGAGAGGTGAGGACGAGTCAACTCACTACCCCGGGCAACCCACAGAGTCTTTTCCCAAATAGGAAGGTGTCAGTCGGTGACAGAGAGCAAAAAATAATAGATTGTCCGTTAACTAAGATACAAGCTCTCTTATATACTAAACACAATTTCGTGCTACGAAGTCTGTCCTGCACAAATTGCCATCGCTTCAGGTGTGTTCCATGATTACATTATATAAATTACTGCAATTAACATTGCGTTGTGTGTTCATGACAGCTGGCAATCCGGCATCAGTTTGTTCGCCTGTTAATCCCGATAAGTATGATGACACGATGGAATGGATATCGAATGTAGCCATACGGCCTCTCCCTGTATACATTCAGGGGGTACAGTTGTTGAATCCTTGCTGGTCAAACGAGTTCCTAGTTGGGAAACTCGTCAAGGTGAATTTCACTTTGTATGCTGAGCGATACAATGAGCCTACCGTCCATGTACGCGCCCGTTTGCAGAGCATCTACATATTGTAGTATACTTAAGGAAAATTATATCTAATGTACCAAACGAAATAGCATTCATACTTTTACATCTCATGGCTTATGATATATATATATTGTTGATCTATCTAATGTAACAAACGAAATTGCATTCATACATTTACATCTCATGGCTTTTAATATATATTTTTATGATATATCTAATGTAACAAAGGAAATTGCATTCATACATTTACATCTCATGCCTTATCTAATATATTCTTGGGATGAGTAATAAGGGAAACCCGAAGCTCGCGCCGCTACCGATTTTGTTCCATGATATATAGGGCTTTAAATTTCTTTCTTACCTTTGGGTTTGTATGAATACAAACTTTTGGGTGTATGTGTATTATACATGACAAAAACTTTTTTAGCGTGAGCTTGCGAGTATGCATTGGACAACTGTATTAGATCGGCCAATAATAGGTCGTCGGGATAAAGATTTCTCGAGGCGGGGACTGGCGCTTGCGCCGCTACCGATGATCACTCGTACACAGTAATAACGGGAATATGCAAGTAATAGAGTGTATTTGAAACCAATATATATTAAGAAAAATATTAGGCACACTCATTCAGTTCAATTGAATCGACCTTGCAAATCTTTAATATATATTGGTTTCAAATACACTCTAATGGTCCATCCAATTGTAGTAAGACTGGGTCGGCCAGGCTTACAGGTGCCATCTCATACAGACACTTTAATAATAATAAAAATCATAAATCTACCTTAAGGCATACAAATTATTTATACTTCATGAACATCTGCTACTTAGATTCGGTGTAACCAAGTGCTCAATATGATCCGGAAAGTATATTCTAAGCTGACAGGTTAATAAATTCACCCGGCCGTATTACTGTCACAAAACAGGTATAAGGGAGCTAATTGTAAGAGTAGAGGGAAGCATAGAGTCATTCATTATATATTCAAGATAATCCCTGAAAGAATGGCATGGGTCAACACATTTCCACTGCCTATACATTGGCAGTATCTGTAGGAGAGTAGGAAAGGACGATCACAATCCAAGGTAGATTTCCCTTAGATAAACTGCCAAATGGGATCAATATCTCTTACAAAGTATTAGCATTTATTCGGAGATCCTAAGGGTGCCCAAATGCCACGAAAATATACAGGGAACTTTTTTTTTTCAAATTTAATGCCTTTGCAAAACAGAACAAATTATTTTCATATTATACACATAGCTTCCGGAAAGGGACTATTTTTCCTATAGTCTCCTAGCTTCTAGGTTTGAAATGTGCCTCGGGTTCTGTGATTTGGTGGAGTAGAAGTCCTGCAATCCAAAACGGGGACCGGATGTTATGTGACGGGACCAGTTGCTATATGTGGAGACTATACAGTATACGGATCGGCGGTTACAATATTATGGTCTCACGGGACGTATTGGTGCCATGTTAGAGGAAAAGGGCCGTATGACGTCTTTTTCCTCGTCTCCTTGCTTTTCGAGAGCTTCCACAGTCGGTGAGAGCCACCGGCCACCCTCTTTCATCCTCCTCGTTCTGTGAATATCCCGACTCATTCCTTCGTTCTAGATAGTCCCGCTAAAGCAACTTCATCCAAGCGGCCGCGGATAGGAGCCTTTGGTGCCCTAAGCCCGTACGATCGCATATCGTTGTCTTAGCGTCAAAGAACCTTGTATGAGAAAACATTTACGTTCATGGTGCGTACGTGCATCCACTCCGTGTCTCTTGACTCCTGTTGATCGTCCCGTAACTGTCGATGGTTCGTACGCTCTGCACAGAAGACTCGCAATTCACAACCCTACAACGTTTGTTTGACGGAGATATTCTATAGGTGGCTGTTCGAACTCCAAGTTTAGCTATACAAATGATCAAGCGATTACACTAGCATAATCACTATAGCCCTGCTCTACTGTGATTCCCTCATGCCAATAAATATTGAAGTCGATGGGTTCATCCAGAGGCTTTCCAGCTTCGACTCGTTTCTACATATCTGGATGAGAAATCCAGAGCATTCTAAAAGCAGCAGCATCGATTGTACCGCTCTGGATAAGATCAGCGGCCTCAGAGGGTGTAAGTCCACCGTTCAGTATAAAGTTGCTATTCTTAATCAAGGGTTGATATGCAGCAATGACATCATGTTGAGTTGCATGGAGCTTTCCTGTATTACAATGAGTAACGGTCTGATTAGAAAGAATGGGATGTTCCTACCGTCGATGACGAGATCCTGTGCAGCAACATATTGTAAGATAGCAATATAGGCCAGTTTTATTGCATCTAACTCAGTGATAACATATTTGAAGATGGCCAACGTAGGCTCTACCGACTGTATTTGACGGGTATTTTAGTGTCCTACAAAGTCCAAGAAACATAAGGACATACGGTGCCACAGCTGAGAGAATATCTTGGCGCCTTCCGCATGGACTACGTCTGTGATCTTTCTCCATGCCGCGACATGTTCAGCCGTGTATATACCAGGTGCATGTGGCCATTCGGTTCTACAAAAATCAGGGTAATTAGTTGAACAAAATCAGTACGGTAAAGACTAATTGAACAGACCCTTGTTGACAGATGAGAGTGCCCTCAATGACAATGAGGCCGGCCCCTCCGTGAGCACGCTGTTTATAATAGTCCACATTGGTATCGTTGGGAATGTTCGTTGGGAGTGAACGATTCCGCGTTAATGCGGATATCACATTTCCTGTTGGGAAAAACTTTGAGCTAAGGCAAAGCTCACCGAAACTCGACTTACGATTGCGGATCTCAACAGCACCTAGGGTGGTCGGAGTGCTGAGAGAAGACATTATCAAGTATTTTTCTGCGGGAGTGAGGGACGAGAGCAGCTTGTGTTTGAAGATTGCATTGTTATCTTCGGCTCTTTTATATCCTGGAGATAAATCCATTCTTAATCACCATCAACAGCAACCACACATGAGATGTGATCCCACGTTGCGTCCGCCGAGAAGTGTAACAGATCGGACCATTACGGGGTATTGGCCTTGCAGCAGCTTTGATTAGCCAAAGGGGCGATATGTGCGCACTGACTTGTTTTCAGATCTATATCTATTGTGCACTGGACTATCGGCTCGTTCACTTCACTTGTGAATCTGTTATCCCGAAATTGAGTCATTCTACTTAATCTGAACTAGTCGGAATGACTATCTCGGTCCCATTCTGACTCCCATCGCTAAAATGTACCCGTACAACTCATGTATTTAGTTAGGCAAGTCGAAAACACTTGTAAACTCGACAGGTACCGTAGCGAGGGATTATCTAGTAGTGAACCCTTACAAAAACCCAACGTTATCAGCCATTACTTCCTCATTTAGGAACAGGGTATTCGGTGATGAGTCGTGATCTCAGTGGCAGAGAGAATGGCAGACTTAGAAATGACCTTCCAATGAATGATTGAGAGCGAACTCCATATCAGGAATATCGGAGGGGTTCGGAGATACCTGGTTGGTACAGCATAGAAAATGCGAACATCGCAGTGTGCGGCTCAGGGTTGTCGGGGTTGGTGGTAAAGATTGCAAGAGAGGACATTTATCTCCATAAGAAGACCCATATATTCAGATAATTATAATAAGGTTATATTTTAACGCTTATAATATCTACAAATTACGCATCAGGAAAACGGGCAATGGCGCCTAATTTTTCTGTAGCACTACACACGCTAGCAAACTTCTATGGAAATAGTGCTCTACTATCGTCGTTAGGTCTCGCTACTGCCTTCTGAAGAAACTCCGCTGGTTTGAACATGATTATGAGCGCCAGGTCCTATGTTGCGACTTAGCATCGTACCACTACCACCTCCGCCTCCTCCCTCAAACTACCTGCATACCCTTGCGTTGATACATCCAGAACAACATACAATTATTCAATTCTTTAACCCTAGAAGTAAATCTAATTTGCTGCAGGATGTCATCAGCCAGGGCATTCATTGTCAAGACCTGATCCTGATATCCACCTCGGACTCCGATATGTTATTCATCTTTGATTTCCATCGGACCCCGTTATATTATTCATCTTTGATTTCGGTCTTCGTTTCATATTTC
>KN837250.1:136292-147417 GCA_000827215.1 Sphaerobolus stellatus SS14 | reverse complement strand
TCATGCAAATATTTCTCGACAGGATACCACATTATAGAGGTTGATAACGTGGGGTCAGTCACGAGATGAACAAGCCATTCCCATGGATCTCGATACCTGAACTGAAAGGTATATGATTTCCCTCGAAATTCATGTGTCACTTCCCCATCTTTAAACTTCATTAATATCAGTGCATGCCAAACTGAAAATAAAATACAACATACCTGTGTTACAAATTTATGTGCAGCAGCTAATGACTCATTAAGATCATTAGTGTCGAAGATGGTGAGCTTGGAATTATTTGCCCATTGGCTATTAATCCCATTCAAGAGTTTCTGTGTGCAGTGGCTATTAAAACCTTTGACAACTGTGGTCTCAGCAAACTCAAAATCAGCTCTCATTCGGAAAGGAGCCCAGGGTTTCCCTCGGATGGGTATTTGATATACTCCCTTTGCTGCAGCACTGCAGTGATTACTACCAACTTTAGAAGAGATTGGGATTATACTTGAGGTATGACTTCCGCTATCGGGATGGTGAATAACCTCAATATAAAGTGAGGTTGACGAAATGTTCCCCGGACCACCAGTTAGCTCAGGATGACTGTGACTAACAGAGTTTTCATCTTCAGATTCAATATCTTGAGACACTTCTCAGTATAACCAAGCAAATTAATTTACAAGAACCTATGAACTTACCTGATTTCTTCTGGCTAGACTGCGCTGTTTGTAATGCCGGTGAGCAGTCCAACGAACAATCAGAATCTGCATTGTGATGTCATTATCGTAAGCCAGCATTGTTTTCCAGAATTTAGTTACATACCATTCTCATCCATGTCTCTACCTTCATTTTTGACTTGTATAGCTTTGTGCTTTCTCTTGCAGGTAGCCGAATGGCTATCAAATCTCCTGTAGCTGCGGGCTGAGGTGCACCATCCACACCAATGTTCGTGATTATTAAGCTGAATTGAATGTGGTTGTGTTTGATACATCGAAGAATAATTAAGGGATGTGAAGGGAGTAGAACTGGTACTTAGTAGGCAGTGACCAGTCATGAGAACGACAAGCCTTTAAGCTCAACCAAGTGCAGACGCATAGAGCACGTGCAAACTGATGACATCACTGCACATGGAGTGCCACCAATGAGGTTCTTTTAGTCCCGCATCTACCATTTGGCAATGGGATGAACACGCAAGGATAAGACTACCAAAAACCACTCTAGCTCTCCACATGACTCACACTCAGAGTCTGATTCTGATTCATCAGGTATCTCTTTCCATTCAGACATGTCTGTTCGTACTCTCATTGAGGTGTGCTTTATTGATTTGCCCTTGTATCTTTACTGATATTATCAATAGCATGGTCAGAAAGTGCAACATAAGATCAATCAACAGAAACATGCAAGTTCCAAGGATTGTATGAAGCTTGCTGACAAGACCAACAAGGAAACTCACATGCAGAAGAGAAGAAAGCTGTCCCACAGTCTAGAGGATGCCATGATTGAAGCTATCCATTTATCGGTGGGAAAGTTTACATATATGAATATGATGTGGCTCAGGCATCCGGAACAGTTGACAGATCTTTCGTTGGCTGCGGATTATGACCCTATGAAGTGCTTCAACTCCCTGGATGGGAAGTTACAAGGACAGTTACGTGAACTCCAACAAGCAGTCACTTCGAAATTTCATGAGGTGTTTACAAATATTCTATTTTGGAAGGAGGTCAGTGTTATTTTCCTTCAAAAATTACAATTTGCTGATAAATTTATAGTTTAAGAGCCAGATGCAACAGCAACACTCCAACAGCATCACACACATTAGACATACCGTTGGAGCTTCTATTTTCGATTGCAAGCCATCTGAATTAGATACTGCAACAGCAAGAATGAAGTTTAAAGAAGATATCAGGTTCATTGAAGAAGCTGATGGCACTACAAGATATAAATCCCTGTGTCCGATTTTGTACAAAGACTATGAAGGACATCATGAGAAAAGGAAGATATTTCTTAATCGTAGCTTATTTCAAGTATGTCAACTTAATTTTCCTGTCGCATGAATTTTAGTTCTAATACTTGTAATATTCTGATAGATTTACACGGCCCTTGTCTGTGGTTCCATCGCAGTAACAAGGAAGACTGACGCCTCCGGTAGACCCACCCTAGAAGACATATGGGGTCTTAAATCCACGGGAATTACCCCTGGTGCCATTGCAGCTTGTGCCATTTATGTGTGTAAATTTATTTTGGTTAATGCATTATTTCTGGCTTATCAAAATCAGGCTTGATATACCTTATCGGTTGACATGCAATTGCAACCGGTCGGCTACTCAACGAACATACACTATCAAGATGACTTTGAATATTATTTGAAATATTTACATAAAGGAGTCCAAACAGAGGACTGTCACATTATGGCCATTTTCTGAACATGGAATGAGCATTTCTATCATCATGCAGAGAATACAACTGTTCGTGCAATGGCCTCTGTTGTTGATCAAGAGAATACAGATGCTTTGGATGAGATAGGGGTGGATTCTGGAGCCGAAGACTCAGAAACTAGCACGAATGGATCTCAGAAGCCCGATATGAGTATTTCACTGACAATTCAGCTTTCAATGCTAATAATGTTTTATCAGAGAGTGGAAATGAATTGCAAAAAATGATTACAAGTCACCCTCAAGCTCTAGTGAATCAGACTCAGATACGAATGGTCCAACTATGAGGAGTCGTGCAGCGAACACTAGGAGAGGGAAAGGTCGCTCAGTGTTAAACAAGAGATGAATTGTCAGTGACGATGAGAATGAAGATGCGGACAGAAGCCACCATGAGACTGGCAATAAGAATAAGCGCAAGACGCATACCTGATTATTGCTCTCTAACTTAGTTGATCATCACAAATAAAACATAAATGTTTGAATAGAGTGTCAACTATATTGTGAAAATCTAAGAGAATTACATATAAAAATTACTCCATTGAAATCAAGGCCTTATCAAGTTCTTCTTCGAAGGCAGCGCTGTCACTAAGAGCTAACTTGTTTTCATCCTCTTCACCAAAGGCTTCAACAAGAAATTCCTTCTGTTTATGATCGTCCTCCTTGAGCCGTTCATAATGTGCTGCCCTAAGGATTTCCGCTTGAGCAAGGACCATCTGATAACGGCGGAGCTGGCCCAACGTGAAGCTAGTGAGACTAGCATAGTCACGACGAACTAATGCAACCTTCAATGCATTGTTGGAAGCCTCACTCTGGATAAGGTGGCGAAGTGCTTCTTGGCTGACGGGGTCCGGTGTAAGGGACAGTTCCTCTTCAGAAAGATCTTTGAGCGATGAAGACGGATAGTGGTGGGGCTGCAAGTGTGTGGGCTTTGATATCAATAAACTCAGTGGCTGCAGTGGATATTCAGCTGGGATGGAAAGCCATTCGCGTGCCTTTTCGGAGATGATGGCGTTCTCGAGATTGTTTGAATCACATTCTGCTTTCTGTAATTAAAGCTTTAGGAAAGAGAAATACAGTATAAAAATGAAGTACTCGTACCAAAGTATGTGGCTGGACTGATGGTGCCGCTGAACCATAATGAACTGCCTCGAAGGCGGAATGTGATAAGGTGGTGAGGGAGGCGGGTCATGCTGTACGCGGGCTGGAGTGCGAGGTGTGGAGACAGCAGGGCAGCGGGAAGGATCGATGTGTTTTCTACATCTTTCTCTGATCCTCGTTTATGTACATTTCCATATCAGAATTCGCACGGGCAATATCTCGACGCAGACTGTATAGACAGCCCCAGTTATTTGTCATGAGATGATTATAGACCATATAAACTAGGCTCTCAAAAAAAATAGGATATCCATATGTCGTTCCATAGGAATAACCAAAATTCCTAACTGAGTCATTAGGCGCCGGTTTTTACCAACTTTACTGATGTATTGACGATGCCACTTTCTCCATTTCTCATGGACGTCTTCTGTCATAGTCTCCGGGAGGTTTCCTGACCAGAAACTGAACACCGGTGGTCCAGGAAATTGACGACAAGCATTGAAATACCTTAGCACGAAGGCTACGATTTTTCCCAGAACCACGAAAGAGAGGAAGAGCAAAATTTGCAGGGGGATGTGTACGTTGATTAGGGGGAGATACATGAGACTCAGCATTAAAACAATGCTCGTAAAAGGCTATGGATCATGACTTTATATACCACATACACCGAAATCCAACGAACAGTGAAGACCCTATGGTGCCTATTGGTATCAGGACAGTTTCATTTGAGCCAAGTATCTTGGGGGAACGCGCGCCTTTTCATCCCGGTACTAGACAGTTTGTGCAAAAGGGCTGGGGCTTCTGTGACGCTTATAGCGATTGTACGGTTGCCTTGGGGTATGGTCCACGAGTATTTTCAAGTCAAAAAATCAACTCGTGCAATATGATTCGATGTGATTTGGCGTTTACGTTGTGATCTCTGATTTAATCAATCCAAGATTCATCAATTCCTATATACACTATTAACAAGAAAATGACGCTAAAACCTCCTTTTCCCTTTTTTCTTTTATATTAATTACTTATACAAAAACTGAAATATGTATTTGATATGAGTTTATGCACTGGGAAAGGCTCCTAAAAGACAGTTTTTGCAGGAGCGCCAGCGCTTTCGTGGCGCTATTTTCGGGTTTGCAGCTGGCGCTCCACCAGCTGGGATGCCGTCCCGGCTCGAGCGCTCCCAGCCATTAGTCTCCCATCTTCACCGCTGAAGAATGCCTCGTTTTCATAATCAAGCCCAAGGTGCCACAATCTGATACTCGAGAGACCTCACCTGATGGGGATTATGAGCATGCAGTGCCGCCAGATGGAGCGCTGAGGAGCGCCAGCTGCAAAAACACAAATAGCGCCACAAAAGCGCTGGCGCTCCTGCAAAACTCTCTAATAAATAATACTGATTTTTATCCATAGAAGAAGCGCCGGTTCTCATAAGGGCCTGTGCAGGCCATCCCTTCATCCAAACTGTCCATCACTTCCCCGAATGAAGGCTGCCTGAGTCATACCATATCACGAGGCACCGTGCACTAGTCAGAGCTTGGCTTCGGTTATTCTGACTTTACACAGCTCGTAGGCCGTAAAACCCACAGGAGAGTAAGGAAATGTATTTAACTATTTTTAAATTATTATTTATACAAATCTAGCAGGCTGAAAGGGTGGTTACAGGGAAATAGTACTGGAAAGTTTCTGAATTTACGGGACGAGGTCATTGTAGCCGATCATACCAGTCTAATGAGATATTATTTATAGTATATTAATTTTGGAATATTCCATGTGGCGGATCTTAACACACGCGATGTACAGGAACGCAAGCTCGGCTTTTGACCTGACACTGCTCGTGGACCGTAGTACAAAGGTGCTGCCACTCTCGGCTAAGGGCCCCAAGCCGCACAGTGCCGCCCGTCCAGATTGTGAGTTGTAAGTTTCTACCCCTAAAATACGGTCTATTTTAAAAATTTACTGGCTGAATTAGAGTACTATAAATTTGTATGCTTCTCAGAAAAGCTGGTAAAGGTTATCTCACTCGGAAGCCCCCTTCGAATATTTCAGTATCTGTGATGGTCAACGTTGGAGCCGTGTGCGGCAACAAATTGCTAACTGTTAACCGGCGTTTAGCACACTCTAAGCGATCATCTCCGCCTAAAGTTCAGATATTTATCAAACAATTTCATAAAAAGTGCGGATTACAGTAAAGTAATCAAATAGTGGCTTTCCCTTCATTAAAAAGGCACCGATTAGTCTGGCTTTCGACAAAAAATCTTTGTCATAGAGTGCTATTGGAGGACCTTTGAAGCGCTAATCCAGTGGTCGTTCAAGGGAAGACTGCACAGCCGTAGTGAATGTCAAAAACTCGAAGGCCCATCGTGGAGGCAGGGTGAGATGAAGGCAAAAAAATCTAGAGCATGATTGTCCTGCTTTCTGTACTTGATGATGTTAAAATAGGTAAAGCCTGTGTGGTGAGTCACACTCTGAGAGGACAGGAGTGGCAGAGCCTGGAGTCCAAGAGATGAGTAACTATATTGAGAAAAGTAAAGAAGTGACTTGCCTGGAGTCCAAGAGATGAGTAACTGGGGATCTCAGTCTCTGGAACTCCAGTTTATATACAATGGAGAACAATAGAGAGGAAACAATAGAAAGGGAACAATAGAGTGAGAACAATAGGAGAAGAACAATAAGAGAGAACAATAGGAGAAGAACAATAGCAGAGAACAATAGAGAAGAGATAAAAGGGGAGAACAATAAGAATCTAAATATAGAACAATAAGAAGATGTGATATAAGAATAGACTTTCCATATATGTCCAAACAATAAGAGTGATGACTAAGCACAGGGTCATCCATATTAGGACATGTCAAGGTCACATTCTAACAGATGATTGATGTTAACTTACAAAATATTGGCTTAACAAATAAGATATAGATGTCCTAAGACTACACGTGGATCAACTGATGCGCAGTTAACCTAACGGAACCCATTTAAATTTTTCTGTTGTGGTATGCTCGACGACAGTTTAAATTTGCACTATTAGTCTCACAGAACGGTGCAGTAGGAGTCGCGATATTCAAAGTCGTGACAGGTGGGTGAATACGAGTGACCGAATGGTGTTCCCCCACGACAGTGGCACTATCTCTTGCTCGTCAAGGGAACTCTTACCTGGCAATTCTGTACTTCCTTCTCCCACGACACACCTACCTTTTTCGTGCTCATAGGCATGACTGTTGTCTTGTCTGACTATCTGGGGCTTAGGGTTAAATCTGAAAGGAACTGCTGGGATCGGCCCTATTCTCTATTAGGTTCTGTGGGCGGAAGTAAATGTTGTAGCCCCACGTCACTGGAAACATTGTAAAATTTCCTGAGTCTAAAAATCCCAGGAAATCTGATGCCTCTGGCAAATAGTATTAGTAATTCTTGGATCAAAGATAGAAATGAAGAATCTCAAAATTATTACAATTTATTTAATAAACTCGAGCTAATTACTGAACTGTTTAGCCCCAGAAAGTCACTTAAAGTTGTAAACTTGGATGGGTTGATGACTCCCTGACCCGGGATAAGTATATGCTAACCGCTTTGCAAGACAAATAACTATTAAACTCCTAAAAGCAAATTAAAAGGATATTTAAAAGGAGGAATTAGCCTCTGAACTAGGAACTCCAGAAATATTGTCAAACTTTTGTGTGTGGGCAAACCACTAAATCAGCACTGCTTAATAAATATTTTTATTCTAGTAGCACTACTCTTGATTATATAACCTGTTGAAACTAATTATAGTTCTCGGAATCTAATCTTTAGAACCATATTTTATTTGTACTCAACAATGTCTTATATTAATTTTCATGTTCTAAGAAAACTCAGTGTCATAACAATTCGGTCTCAGGGACCTACATTAGAAGTTGATGCCATGTAAGGGAGACAAGCTCCCTGCACTGCGATTCTAATATTAGACAGATAAGATATACCCTTTTCGTTTTGCCTCCGCTTTCTTCACACACGCGTGTCAGCATCAACTTCCCTTCTCCTTTGAATGCCCCTCCGACGTTCCTCTTTCTTGATTCCTTTATGTTCACTTTCCTTATTTTTCGATGATTTCTCATAAAAATTACAAATCCCCAACAAGTATCTGACAAATTCGTATGTGCCGTCCTTCTTATTCCTTTATCTTTGACTCCTTTGTAGATTTTATGTTCCGTACTCTCCGCTTATTCCCTGTTTTGACTCATTCAAATCTTATAAAATCATGTATGTTTCGTTTACAAAATACCATTGACTTGCTTTCCCCATTATTCAGTGTGATTTCGAGTCTTTCGACCATCTCTTTCTCTCACTCACCTTAAATCTTTAAAAACCTATCTCTATTCTATTCCTACCCCTGTGTTCGCAATCTCGTGCTCCGTGCAGAGACAGTTGACACTTACATATTGGAGCCTCACACAACGTTCTCCACACTGAGATTCATAGTCTCTTTATTTTGGTGTGTTCTCAAAAATCTCCCTTTATACCTTTCTTTTTCCTTCGAAAATCCCCTACATCCATTGGCATAACCGCCTTCGAGACTTTCACGGCAGTGTAATCACTGTTTTAGCATCTATATTTTCAGAATTTAAACAGCACCATTGCGCGGACAGATAAAGCCAAGGCCGCCGTAGCCATCTCTACTGGTCAAAACCTCCACTCCCGTAGCCAACCTCCATCGGCAGTAACAGCGTCGTCAATAGCCAAAATTTCCAAGAAGACACTTATCAGAAAGAGAACCATACCCAGCCCATCTCCCCTGCGACAATCTGTCATCCTGCCGCCAATCGAAGAAACCCAATTGACCCATCCCGTAGCTGGTCCCTCATCAATCCACAAGCCCGAAACCCTCCCGTATATTCCAGATCTCACACCTTCTCGTAGTCCTAGCCCCAGCCAACGCACTCGTTCGCCGAGTCCTGTGCACTCAACACAGTCTTGTCCAACGGATTTCATAGTTACTAGGCAAGCTATCCCATCCTATCAACTTAATCCCATCCCAGCACTCCAGTTTCCTTCCTTTGCAGCAGAAGAAAACTTGTCAGACTCTTGGTATAATTCACCGACATGATCGCTGTCGCCTACACTCGAAACACGCTTCCCTTCCGACCCGTCATCTCCAGTAAACACCTTCCCCAGCTCACCTTCTATTAATCCTATCAGCAGAATGACTACTCTGGTCATCGGATGCGCAGCTATGCCGGCACCAGGTTCGAATCGTGTGCCAAAGACTTTTGATGGAAGTGAAGATGTCATAGCGGATTTTTTGGAACTTTTCGAGAACTGTGCGGAGGATGCGCAGCTCCCAGACAAGGAGAGAGTGGCTTTTATTTTTAGGTAGCTATCTCGTGGACAGAAAGTCGTTTTCAAGACGTTCGAAGGCTATGAAGAGCTCGATTGGACCAAATTCAAAGAGGCTATCGAAGAAGCATTTGAGGGCGCGTTCAAGGAAAAGAAGTATACCCGGCAATCGCTCATTCAATTCACGCGGAATACTTCAACATTACCCATACAGACGGACACCGAGCTACGAGCTTATCAACGAGGATTTCAAGCGATTACTCACTATCTGATTAAGGAACAAATCATCACGAAAGACGAACACGATCGTTATTATTGGTTCGGCTATCACAAAGATACCCGCAAGATCCTGGAGTGACAATTAACAACGATGATTCTCGACCACCCACGTAGCAAAGCGTACAAGACCACAGACGTGTTCAGGGCCGGCAAATACCTATTCAATGTGGATGCATTTGATAGGAACCCACCGAAAGGATTGGCACTGCCAGACTCTGAATCAAAGTCCCAAGGAGGACCTGTTGAAGTCATAACCAGAACAGTAACTCTCCCGGCCACTCCTAGGTCAGCCCCAGCTTCACATAATATGGAGGATTTGCTCTTGCGAATCAAGTCATTGAATGTAAGGGACCAGGAATATGCAGCTACTTATGCAAAAATCCAAGCGGCAAGCCCAGTTACAGCAGATCTTTTGAAACAGCCTTATGGAACAGTAAATTCAGCTATGACAACTACAGTCATCTCACCCTGCATGTTCTGCAAGAACCCAGTCAACCTTCATCGTACAAGGCAATGTCCTCTTGTGCAAGAATATCTTCGTCTAAAGAAAATCTCGCTTAGCATGGAAGGCTACTGGAGATGGCCAAATGGGGATCATATTTCTTCTCATCCTCAAGGTATAAGGTTCGTAATAGATCAGGCTGAGGCACGCACATCAGCAACACCAGGAACGGCGACTCAGGCACAGGTCCAGAGTTTTGTTCTAACTGTCGACCCTATCAAGAACCCAGTCAACATGACTTCCAGTTTCATCGAAGAAATCCCAGACGACTCAGCCAATACATTTGTGGCCCAGACAGCTAGGAAAGCATCGCTATCAATGTCAACACCCACAGGCATTCCTACCCCGAGTACCTCTGTTCAGCCCAGCGAAAAGAAAGCCCCACAATACCAGTACCAGTCAAAAATAGAAGATCCCAAAGCCGCACAAGCAGTTTTTGACAAGATGTTGGACAATCCCATTACTATTACACAACGAGAGCTCCTCGCAGTCTCATCAGATCTTCATAAGCACTTTGTCGACAGGTGCAAAGTTAATTGTATTCCAGTATATTTGGCGAACATTGTACCAATGGAATCCGAGCAAACAGCTACGACTTTACTCACACAAGCAACGACACCGCATACAGCTTCTATCCGGGAGTTAGATGTCAAGATTCAGGGGAAACATGTGGAAATAGGTATTTATGATCCGGGGCAGAGCTCGTATGCATCAACAATGTGGCAGCAAGGGAATTAGGCCTACCCTTCAGCATGGACATGCAACTTGCTATGACAGATGCTAACGGAGGATCAAAAGCAACTTTCGGCATCATAGAAAACCTTGAACTCGTTATTGGCGGAATGTCAATTTATGTACACGCTTGGATTATCAAGGATGCTCCATACCAGCTCTTACTAGGACGACCCTTCCAGCTGGCAGCCAGGGCAGATACCAAAGACATAGGTGACACACTAGTAATGCAAGACCCTTTGAGACCTGCATATAGGCTGCGCATGCCTATGCGGCCTTACATGGCTAGAGCACGTACCTCAGGGCCATCCTGTAACCTCCTTTTGACGCAAATGATCACCGGAGCAGCCCTGACAGCCACCTCCTTATCTATGTTTACAGGCACACAGATGGTACTAACCCCACTCGTAGCTTCAAATATCACGAATGGTTTAAACCCAGAATTGCCGACTCCGGCAATCACATCAGGCCATTCGCCATTTGCTGGCCGCTATTTTAGAGAGACTTACGATTTTGCACCCTCGGCTCTAGGACTCAAATACAAGCCTGTTGATAGGAAGGTCAGACCGGTCCCGACGACAATGCCAGAAGAAGCGGTACCAAAGTGACGCTTCCCAGAAGATCCACTGACATCTCTCCTGCCCCTCTCCCCAAATCCACCGCCTATAGAGGACTTCGGATCACGATTAACTAGGGAATGCTGGTATGAGATCAAGGTGGACAGGGAGTTTCTTACCGAAGAAGAGCTCAAATTATCCTTTCAAATTTTGAAGAATAATGAGGAGGCCTTGGCATGGGATGATTC